>ML851780.1:23634-35225 GCA_009831015.1 Picea engelmannii
TTGTGGGCCATTCGAGATCCTGGAAAGGATTGGGCCAGTTGCATACATGCTTGCATTACCTGCATCTATGACTGTACATAATGTGTTTCATGTTTCACTGCTTAAGAAATATGTACTTGATGCTAATCATGTTATCGATTGGACTATGATTCAGGTGGAACTAGAAGGTGTCCTGTAAGTACATCCTGTACGCATATTGGACAGGAAAAGCAAACAGCTCCAGAATCGAGCTATAGAGCTTGTAAAGGTCCATTGGACCTGGTACTGTCCTAAGGACATGACATGGGAGCATGCAGATGTTATGCAGACAGAGTACCCGCACCTTTTTGAAAATTTTGAAGAACTTGCAGATGCGATGTAAAGTTGCACTAAGGATAGTGCAAAAATAAGGGGAGGGGGATTGTAGTGTTCCCAAGGCCGAGCCCCATTACAGATCATGATATATGCATTGAATTGTAAATGTGCTCTATAGGCTGGTGAGCTAAGTTTTGTATAAGATGGAAGGCTTATGTGTTTGTTAGGCCAGGAAGCCTAAGTGTTTGAGGGCTAGGAGCCTGTTGTTGTACTTGTATGTATGCAAAATAATCAATAAAATATAAACACCGCCAGGTGAAGACTGACCATGATGAATGAGTGAAGGGGGACTAAGCATCCACAGAGTGGGCAAGGAACTAGGGGCTGGAAGGTGGGAAAGGGGCTAAGTGTTGAGCTTAGGGGCTAAGCCTAGGGGGGCTTAAACCTGGAAACAATATTTTAATATTATTTCAAAAGATATGTGCATCATATGTTTTTATCCTAAGTCCTTTTGGAAGGACACGTGATTTCCCAAGTGGTGGGAGGAACGCGTGCTGGTGGAACACATGCAGTTCCATGGGTGGCAAGTGTCAACCCTGGTGCATGCACTAAAAGGCTGGGATGAGCCGTGAGAAGGGTTCCTCCTCCTCCATTCGACCCGGTATGGCCCTGAGTGTGAGGTGTGCGATCTTTTCTGCAGGAGACCTCGTGCAATCCTGAAATGGGGGGGAAAAAGCCTTTGTTTGTTCTGTGAAATCCATGTACACCCTCTGTTCTGAGAGCTGAGAAGATTGTGTTCATCTGAAAAGCTAGTTCACTTCTTACCCGTTCGGAACCAGGGAGTCTGTGTAATTCCCTGCATGGATTTTTGTCACGCGTTCCCAGAATCAACACCGTGAGACCTTGCCACCATTGTTGAGCTTGTGTGAGAAGCCCGAGTTTGTATTCCCGGTTGACTGTGGTGGGCACACAGTTCTGGACTGTGTGAGGCTTGTTGCTTGTGAGCGACTCCCTCCAGGTGAGAGAGTGTGCAAAGGAAGGAGAGAACTCTTGGAAGGAACCCTGTAGCTGCCACAGAACCCGGAGACTTCCAGTCTGGTCTGTTCCTATAACCCAAGGTAAGGGAGACTGGTAGCCGAAGGACTGTCTAGGTGACAGAGAAGGTGCACTCTCCTGGGGTGGAACAAGAATGTGGGGAATGAGGGTCTGTGGGCAGTGAGTGTGGGAGATTCATGGGAGAGCATTGTTCCTGGTGGTTGTGTGTGACTGAATTCCCTGTAACCTTAGCCTGATGTCTGGATTCCTTGCCCTGGGGTGGAGCTCAGTCCCAGCTCAGGGGTGACCCACTGTTGAGTTAAGGAGCAGTGTGGTCTATGGCTGGAAGGTTCGTGGAAGGCCTGCATTTGGTTGGTGGATTTCTCCATTGTCACAAGATAAGTGTTTAATTATATTTTTACCACATTTTATCATGACTGTACTGGATTTGTTAGTAAATGAATTACTATTGAAAGCTATGGATTGTCTAATTATAGCAAAAAAAGTATATGTTTTTACTTTGCGTTAAATGTATTTCATTACTTGAATGCATGTGATTATATAAGGCATGTATGAATTATAGAGAAGGGTGTGTACAGATTGTTGCATAGTGYGTTAAGMTCTAGGTAAGCAAAAAGGTACACTACATCATACCTGGCCAAAAGTAATGGCTCTTGATCGCTGCCAYAGTTTTTTGATATCCTAGGTTCCCTGCATAAGGAACATTATGCATTTCATGCAAAATCATACGTTTCAAGTCCTGGACATTTGGAACAAAAATCTTGTTCTAGTGCAACAATATTCCATCTATTCCCAACTTATAATTATCCACCTTCTGAAGCATCTTACCCTGTTGTAGCATTGCTACCAATTCTATGTATTGCAGATTTGCATTTGCAGCTTCCAGAATTTTACTTTAATATCAGTTTGGTACATGCTAATGGCTGTAGTATGTAATTCACGCACCTTCCTACTGAGTGCATCAACCACTTTATTCTCTTTCCCCTTGATATGCTCTATATCAAAGTCATATTCACTTAGAAATTCTAACCATTTGCTTTGTCTAGCATTTAGATTTGGCTGTTCAAATAAATATTTCAGACCATTGTGGTCTGTTCTTAGCTCAAACCTCTTCCCCATGAGGTAGTGTCTCCATTTCATCAAGGCATGCATTATGGCTGTCAAATCCAAATCGTGAGTGGAATAGTTTCTTTCATGATCCTTCAACTTCCTTGATTCGTAACATATGACAAACCTATTTTGACTGAGGACTCCACCAAGTCCTTCATTACATGCATCGGTGCATACGATGAAATCTTCTTCTGGGTCTGCGATCCTTAATATTGGAGCACTTATCAACAATTGTTTCAAGTGTTGAAAACGTTTCTCGCAATCCAGTGTCCACTAAAACTTCACTCCCTTTCTTTGCAAAGAAGTGATTGGGTGTGCAATCTTTGAGAATCTTTCAATGAATCTTTTGTAGTAGCTTGCGAGACCCATGAATGATCTCACCTCTGCCATATTATTTGGTGTTGACCATTCTCTAATGGTCTCTATCTTCTTAGGATCCACTGCTATCCCATCCTTTGAAATGATATGCCCCAAATAATGAATTTATTTTTGATAGAATGAGCACTTGCTCAATTTGGCATATAACTGACACTGCCTTAATACTTGAAACACCATCCTCAAATGATGTTCATGCTCTTCTTCTGACTTGGAATACATAAGAATGTTATCCAAAAAGATAATGACAAACTTGTCCAAATATTCTCGGAAAACACCATTCATTAAGCACATGAAAACAACTAGTGCATTCGACAACCCAAATGGTACCACTATGAACTCATAATGACCATACCTTGTCTTGGAGGCGGTCTTGCTAATAAATTCTTCTTTAATTCTTACCTGATGGTATCCAGATCTGAGATCTATCTTTGAAAATATCTTTGCACCCTTCAATTGATCAAAGAGGTCATCAATCCTTGGTAGAGGATAGTTGTTCTTAATAGTCACTTTATTCAACTGTCCGAAGTCAATGCACAACCTTAGTGTTCCATATTTCTTTCTCACAAATAAGACTGGGGAACCCCAAGGTGACACGCTTGGGCGTATATACCCCTTCTTCAGAAGTTCTTCAAGCTGCATTTGCAACTCCTTCAATTATGGTGTACTCGTTCTGTAAGGAGTCTTTGATACTGGTGCTGCTCCAGGCATAAGATTTATAGAGAAATCAATGTCTCTCCTTGGGGGTAGTCTGCGTATCTCCCTGAACACATCTTCAAAATCTTCCAGGACTACATAATCTTCCAAATTTGGCACCTTACCTTTAGGTGTCTCTTCCAAATGAGTTGCAATTATTTGACATCCTTTTCTGTAAGATTTCTTCAGCTGCAATGCTGAAATTTATCTAATGGTTACTGCCCTAGGAATTCCCTATACCTTCCTTAGTTTCCCTTCCTCATACAGGCAAGTAAATGCTTTGTTGTGACAGTCTAAGAGAGTGTGATGTTGGTCCAACCAATCCATCCCAATTAGACAATCATATAAACCTAAAGACAAGATGTTTAAATTTGCCTTGGTGTTCAGTCCATTCATGTCTATGAGGCATGACTTAACCATCTCATTAACTTTTCTTCTGGCTCCTGTATCCAGTTGTACCAACCAGGATTTCCCATGCTTTCTTCTTGGTAATTGCAAACTTTCCACCATCTTAGGGTCTATATAACTATGACTAGCTCATGAATCAATTAAAATAGAAAGGGTTTGGTTGTTGATCATACCTTCCACTTCAATCATGTGGGATTGATACTCTTCTTGCTTGTTGTCCAGGGTTGCATAAATACTTAGCACATATCTGCCCATGTCCTCCACTATTTTATCTCGCTGTACATTGTGAACAACCCTACCTTTTTCACCTCTGTGAGGACAATCTCTGAACCTATGGTCCCCTTTACAACCCCAACATTGCATAGGTGGATGTCTTGACCCTTGACTCTCTGTGTCAGTCGTTCTGGGTTCTTTAGGAATTTGTTGTCCTTGTGGATTATTTATAAAGAATGGTGGCTTAGCTCCCTTCTTCCTCTGATGCATATTGAATTTCTTATTATCTTCCCAAGCCTTTTGGAAAGCTGGCCTTACTTTCTGCTGATCATATAGGCATTTATCTCTCCTTATGGTCTCTTCTAATGTCTTGGGATCATCATACTGTATCTTGTCACTCATCAATGATGGAAATCCACTTAAATACCTTTTAATTTTGACTGTCTCATCCTTGATGAAAGAGACATACTTCAACAATTCAAGAAACCTTCTCTCATATTCATCTATGGTCATACTTCCAAGCTTGAGTTCAAAGAACTCTTTCATTTTCTTGTCATAGTATCTCTTAGTCAAGTACTTCTTCTCAAAATACTTCTTGAATTCCCTCCAAGTAACACTTTTCTCTACAATGTGTTGTACCCGCACAAGTTGATCCCACCACATGGAGGCTTTTCCTTTGAGTTGATAGATAACGATTCTATCTTCTACATGAGAAGAATAATTATGCAATTGAAAATACTTCTTCATGCCTAGTAACCATGTTTCTGCATTTTCATCCTTCTTGTGCTCACCATCAAATGTAGGAGGTTTGATTTTGTTCATTTCTCCTCGCAACTCATCCACCCTAGATCTCTTATACCTTCTCATCGGGGATAGACTCGAGTTATTGCCTACTCTCTTATTGGAATGCCTTTGGGAATGATGGTGATGTCTACTAGCACCTTTTTCTTTTCTTTTCTCCTCTGAAGGTTTGTGACTCCCAGATTCACTTGAGCCACTCTCCTTAACCAATTTATTTTCTATTATGTTCAAAACCTCCAATAGCTTCATGTTGAAGTCATCCTGCTGCTCTTTGGCTTTCATAAGCCTTTCATTATCATCTTTATGGATTTGGAAATCCTTCTGCAAATTCTTAATGGTCTCAACCATATTCATATCTTCATTCCTTTCTTCTCCATGCCAGTTGGAGTTCGTTCCTTCCATGCCCAAATGGACATCCACCTTTCTGCTCTCATCTTACTGACTGTAATCCCCCTGTGCTTCTACCATTCCTATGGAATCTGCACTGGTCAGATCTGATCGATTTGTTGTTAATTCTACAAAACGTGCATCCATCAAAACTTATCAGGCTAACAATTCAACAATTCATAAGAATATGCACCATTTTGATTCAATATACACATCAGAATTATCACTCACAGTTTCTTGGTGTTATCACCACGACAATTCTAGATAATACCTAAGTCTTGAAAACACAGACACGCAGTGCCTTTTGAGATACACTTGTGCAAGAAGGTGGTTTGTCAAAACCACTTTCGCCAAGATGCGGTATCACGTGTCTCAACATGTAAAATCCACCACTTGTGGAGCAGGCGACAACTTAGTCATATCACCCTGCTTCACTTGTTCGGTACTTCGCATCCATGTGATGTCAACTGAATGCCACCATGTAATGAACTCAAAAGATAATCATTCGAAATTGATTGGCCGAGCATGGCAATGCAACACTCTGTACGTAATCCATATGCGCTTCATAAATGGAATTCTATAATTACCTCTCCCCAAGTATGAAGATATCTGCGTATTCATAACCGAAGTAATCTCCAAAATGCTCGAATTTATGCTCTCTATAAAAACACCTTTCGGTATCCACAACCTGAGATACATGTACAAGGCTAAATCGAGTGAGACTAGTTATTCGAGCAACATGCTAGGCTTTCTTGCGAATCAGGAGGAAAGGTTCCTTGCGCACATCCTAGCAACTAAGTTTCACACAGAGTCGGCTATAGAATTGCAGTTGGAAGTCAGGTTGAATCCCACTATGAAGGATTTAGTCATCAACAGGCTAGCCGCTAAGAAGAAAAGGAGAAAGCGACATAAGAAGGAGGAATCTACGGCTGAAGCGGTCGAAAGTGTTGGAGAGAATCAACCAGTCTGGTTAGATTCCTCCTTAAAGGCGAAGATCACTAAGCTAAAGTAAGTCTTCAACTAAAATAAGCATGTCTCAACGAATTTTGAATAGACAGTAGCAGAGGTAAATAGTACTAGAGATGATAGGCCTGTTCTTTAAACAACCCTTTTCACAACAGGCTAACTACTGTCATCCCCCTTTTGTAATTAATACGACTATATAAATACAATTTTTTTTTTAGACTGTTTTATTACAATTTCTATTTGGTGATGTTATGAATCTTGTTTTCTTTTATAATAAGTTTTTCTTATAATCTTATATTTTGTTTTCATCTGTCTAAATCGGAGGAAATTAAAAATCAGAATTCTTTTTAATTAGTGCTTTGATGCGGTTGTGTGTTTCTTTTTCTTTTATTATTATGCAATTTAAACTCTGACTCATCGCCTTCCAAGCGACTTCGCACGCACTAAACGTTGACCTGTTCATTTATATTTATCGTGCATAGCGATATCATAAGGTAAAACGCTTTTCCACGCACCTAAATCTACTGTGCATTTCTTCTTCGTCGCACCAACAACTTACGCGCACTACTCTTGCGTTGTGCATCAATATCCACTACGCACAGTTTTGGTACCACACATCAATATTCCACATGCATTTCGTCCTATGCATGCACCATGTCAAGTTTCACATATTCCATAGCACCCTAATTATCTGTGCACACTAATGAATACACTATCGCGAAACAAATTATACTCATACTTATGCGCGTACCAACAAAACTCCTCTGCGTTAAGAAATACTTGCACACCCCATGTGCACATTACTATGTGTGTGCTCACTGCGCAAGGATAAATTGAGTGCGTGCATCCACACATAATGATCTTCTACGTGGTCCCACCATTTACAGTGCAGACTGGCACGCCAATGTTTTTCCATGCAGTTCCAAAATTTACCGCGTGCACCAGCACGCCAACCTTTTTCATGGATACTTCATGACTCCAATTTTTGGTCACCTCAAAGTTACTCTTTTGTGAATATTCGCTTGAACTGAACCCCTTTGGCCCATCCAAGCTCAATGTTGAATTGAAGCTCTGATACCAATCTGTAACGTTCCCCCGGCCACCCGCAGGCTGGGGTACACCACTCTAGAGAAACCTCTCGTGCTCTGACACCAGTCGGTAACCTTCCCAACCTTTAAAGGCCGAACCATGCTACTCTGGGAACTTTTTCATTCTCTTACTGTGGAACATACAGTAATATACCCAATAGTCAATTGAGCTATGCCACATAAATTTACTCTTTAAATTGCATGCATCTAAAACATATACATACAACACTCTTGCGGAAGCTTAACATATAAACATAAAAAAACAATTTCTTTCTGTAACATATGAATTTTATACTGAAATAACAATAACTATAGATATGCAACATCTACAGGGAATTACCCATAAACATATAGGCAATTATAATCACATATATGATAAACCGTAACATAGGCATGTAAATAACAAAACAACATATCATTTTACCATACAATTGGTACTTATCTTAGAAAGATTGTCATCAACTGCATATAGATTGTCCACGAACCTCCCAACCATAGAATACACTATTCATCACTCACAACAGTGAGTCACCCCCGATATGGGATTGAACTCCACCCAAGAAAAAGGGTTCCTATCCAGGCTAAGGCTCATGTGCAATAGGAAAGATTCTGTCTCAGGTGCTCACTCAACTAACAATGTACAACCTCTCATTCCCCACATGCATGTCCCACCCAAGGAAGTGTGCCCCTTCTTTGCTCAACAGTCCCTCGACTGCCCCACTTCCCTTCACGGGATTCAGCAACAGGCCAGACCAGAAGTCTCAGAGCACTGTAGTTGTAGTTTAGCACCTTCGGGAATCAATCCCCAACAATTCTCTCACTCAAAGAATTGCTCATGGGCATGGTAACTCACTTCTTCAATCCCGCTCCAAGCTAACTAGGTACACCAACCGAAAAGGGCTATGGGAACAGGGTCCAGAATGGTGAAATGGTTGTCTCAAGGATAATGGAATGCATGAGTGAAAATGGTCATGGAATCATTGACTGGATAACTGAGTGTGGAAAGAATCACTGTGAACTCTTCGTGGAAGTAATTGTACGAAAATATGGTTGGGCTATTGGTAAGGTATCCCCTGAAAATTCACCAAATGAGATAACCCCACGATATGAATGCATGTCCCCAACTTGACACTTGTCACATCAGAAGTTACTTTGGTCCACTTGTCCCCAAATTTAGAACGTAGGATAAAATAATTATCCATACGTTATGCTTTAGGAAATATTAATATAATGTTCCCTTGAGTTTTGGCCCTCCCTTTCCCTAACTGGTGAAGTTCAGTCCCCCATCTATTTTATCATGGTCGGTCTGTGCACATCGATGTATTTTATATTAATCACGAGTCATGTACAAAGTAGGCACATTTCCCTTTGACATCTAGGCGTTCTGGCCTAATACCAAAACATAAGCATCCCAATGTATAATAACTGGCTCACCAGCCTATAACACATATCATATACACGAGGCTTGTTGTCCTCCATATTGTGTGCACCTTAGTTACTGCGCGCGGTATCTTGGAATGTGCATATTACATCATTTTACCGCACAGTTCATGCGCACACTGTGCCACATGACGTGCATTACCAAACGAGGTCAAAATAACTCACCAGCTTAAGTACATTTATATTACATTTACAATTGGGTTCGGCCAAGGGATATTACAGAATCCACCTCCATCATGTATTCCGGAGGATCTTCCTGTAATAGGGTATCTTCAGACTTTTTCTCACTCACCTTGACACTGCAATCTCTTCGGAGGTGGCATGTACAGTGACACCAGCTACATCTGAAGGGGATACCCTGATAGTCTAGTCTCTGTTTAATGTGTCTCCCTCACTATTCAATATCCAAAACTTCCAGGAGTCCCTCATGAATATCTATTTCCACAAAAAATCTTCCCAATTTCCTTGAAGAGTTTGTTAGTGCCGATGTATCTAGTGAAATGAAATGCCCCAAGGTGTCCTCTATGGCCTTAAATGCCCCTTCATTCCAGAAGTGCATAGGCAGTCCTGACAAGAGGACCTCGAGATGTCTGTGTTGAAAGTGCTCAGTTAATGGGTCAAAATCCACCCTCCACCTTTTCAGCATTAAGCTACTCCTACCCAGAACAAAAAACTTGTTCAGTAGAAGAGAGACATCCTCCGGGGATTTGAAAATGAAGCCCATCCATCCTTTTTTAAGGTATAGTATCTTAGGAGCATACCCAAGGATAAGAACCTAGTTTTGTAACACCCATTCCAAGACAGGTCTATCCTCTAGGTAGGAGTAGGCTAGACAACTTACCAGTCCACACAAATCCATTCTGCAAGTTTCTTCGAGGCCCACATCATCCCCTAAAACCATCCTACGAACTCGCTTATTTGGTTTCCAAACTCGTTTCCGAGTCCTAGTCTAACTTGATTTTAAGTGTGAGTAGTTTGATTTGTCAATCGCTAGATCCTTTTGGTCACCTCTTCTTTGGTGAGAACCAGGCTCAAGAAGACACGAGGTATGTTGAGGGAAAATAATCGATGAACTATCGGCATGAGAGTTAGTGTGTAGAGTAGAAGGATTCGAGGCAAAACCTGGTAAAGGGGACAAGTAGGAAGCATAATTGCCAGTATGATGAGATAATGAGGTAGTTAGACGAGAGGGAAAGGCTGAGTGCTTTTTTGCATTGTCTTCTTTTTTGAAGACACCTTCCCTGTGCCACTCTACTTCCTCCAACGGGTTCATAAGTGACTTGATGTCTTTGAGGAGGTCAACATTCCTTTTGGAATCCATAGGGTCAAACGCTGCTTAGAACCACACAATAAAAGGTTAAAATCCCAAGGTGGTACAAAACTTGACGTTCAATAGATCTCTCAATGTACAGTCATGAGACTGCCACAAAACAAGAAGCAGTGCCATGGTTCTCGGTAGTCTCTTGGTTGTCAATGTATCCATTGCAATTGATGTCGCAAGTTCGATTAACGACAAGAGAAGAAGGTGAAGAAGAGGATAAGGCGGTACTATATAGTACTCCAAATATAGTAAAGGTTAGCACAATGATATTATAGTAACATGTATATATATGGGAATATATAAAATAAAAGATGTAATATTATTACAAATTGTCCAAGGGGGTCAAGAAGAGCAATGGAGAAAGGATAAGGAGGAAAACTACCGAAGGAAGAGGATAATGTTATGGGTGATTTAGTATTGAGACTTATGGGATATTTAGTATTGACATTGGCATTTGGAGTTGATATTTTGGATACATTGGGGTTGAGAAATTGAGTATTGAGATTGAGATTTGGACTTGGTGTTTTGGAGGACATATTGGGGTAGTGGTTTTGGAACTTAGGGCACGAAAGACCACGAGCTAGGGAGCACTGTAGCTAGGGAACATTGTTCCTAGTTGGCTGAATAGAAATCTAGTTTCAAGCTGGTAGTTGAGAACGAACAATAAACAACAATGATCAAATAACTTAGCAAACTCTTGGAGTGGTATTTTACTATTCCAATATCTATGTAAATTTTGGAGAATATATTAATTTATGTTGTAGATACATTGTTAATTTACTTTGTGGATAAATAGGGTTATAACTAAAATTTGTGTTGCAGAATTGTAAATATTGATACCTAATGAAATCCTAGGATGAAATGCAAATTCAGATCAATTAATTTATCATGAAAAATATGAAAATTCAAATTTATAAAGACAAGTTTACTACAGAGTTATTTGAGGCATCTGAGGCCTTGGTTATGGGCCTTATAGATGGTATCGTAACTGGTATCAGAGTATGGTTTAAAAACTCAAGCCTAGAAACACCTACACATTTAACATAAAATTTGTGTTGTAGATCTTTAAAAAAAACTCCCAAAATCCAAAATTTATTTTCATCCTTAAACTTGGCAAGGACCTGCAACTTGAAACTAAATTCCATATGGCATGGAAGATAACACTATCAACCCAAAACCCCCCCTTTGTTTACAACCGTGAAACCCATAGAATTAACCCACAACTCATCCTGAAATGACCCAAAAACCTTAAGAAAACTACCCAAAGAAACTCTAAAGAAGATAGAGTTTGCAACATGAAAAGAGACCTTACACCCTCATGTCCCATATTCCATCCATATGTAACTATAAAAATCCTTACCTATAAAGGACAAACAAAATAAAATAATTATAGGAGTTAGATGACAAAAATCTCTTAATATAAATGGAGGATTAAA
>ML851783.1:39085-54204 GCA_009831015.1 Picea engelmannii
TTTTTCTGAGTTAGCTTTTGAACATAAGTTGAAAGAAGAAGACGTCCTAGGCCTAGTTAATTCTACACCTAGGGTTTTGACTTTTAGGGTTTGAAGAGCCTTGCTCTTGCAACACTTTTCACCCTTAGATTTGTGTTTTAAAGCTAGCCGTTTTGCCAAGATCATTTAAAGAAAGAGGGAGGAGCATGAGGCCTTGCCTAAGCAACACCGGAATGAGCCTCCTCCCCTTAGGGTTTTAACTCTAGGGCCCTGCCATTGCAGCACCATAGAGCCTAACTCTCTTGTCTTTAGATTTAGATCCTCCCGAGATCTTGCCCTTACTTTTGACTCCATAATACCCTAAGGCACTGGCTTTTCTCTCCAACGTTGAGCTTGTTATGCCAAAACAAACCTCTCAAAACTTACAAATTTGAAACCCTAACTAACCCTAACGTCTACTAACCCTAGATTAATGATGACGTCATGCCTTGTTTGAACTCTTGGTTGACAAAAACGTTGTGGCTTAGTCATCTAATGATAGGCATTGATGTATTGATAATTTTCATTGGCCAAATTGCAAAACGTTGACCTCCTTGCCTATTAAACTAACGCTAAAGGAAAGTTGACGCCACCTCTAGTAAGCTTGACACAACAACCTTTGCATGTGAGCAATTAATGATATTTAATGCATTAAGTTAACTCAAGGATTAATCATCATTATTGGATGCTATATCATTTCCAGTGTTTATTGAGAAGTAATATTATAAGCCATTGTCATTATTGCAATCATTGACTTCGTCAATAATTACTGCTATTTATGCTCATGTATATTAAATGTTTATAGTCATTAATCTATGAAGTGCTAACCACTATTTGCATGTATTAGTTTTATTGTTGCCTTGTCTCGCAAACAGGTGCCTTTTCTGTGGTTCATCTTTATTTTGACTATCTTCTTGGCGGTAATCTGTGAAGGGAAAACTTACCTTAATCCTTTAAAGCCTTTGCCCTTCAAAACCCCAGATTACCAGGGACGTCTCCCTTGGGCTTAGCCACCCTAAACAGAAAGAGCCCCCCATCGAGGTGACAGTGGGTGGGGAAGCTCCTGTTACGCCAGTTTGACTCCTTACCTTTCAGCTACTTGACCTAGACTACAAACTGAGTGATAATAGGCCCCTCCTCATGAGGTGCGCCCCTCCTCTACTCTCCACGTCACCTCAAGAGTGTGTCATACAAACTCAACCCATACTCACACTCAACCCTCATGCTTTACCTTGGGACTTGCGCCCCCACTCTCTGTGAAAAAGGGAAACATCAAACATTAAAACGGAAGCTTGCATTCAAAGCAAAGTGTGGGCCTCTCCTTGGCCAATGTGCCTCCCTCATGCATCCTATTATTGCACAGTTTGTAGGGAGGACAAAAGTTTGAAGTTTGTAGGTCAAACTGGCGTAACAGGGACCTATCCCATCCAATGTCACCACGATGGGGAGGTTCTTTCTCTTTAGGGAGGTTAGGCCCAAGGGAGACGTCCCCGGTAACCTGGAGTTTTGAAGAGGCAAAAGAATAGTAGGTCAAAGACAAGTTTTCCCCCTTCACAAGTTACCACCAAGAGATAGTCACGGCTAAAACAACCAATAGTCAGGAACCTCCCTCATTGATTCTGCAGTTCTGGGGATTACGGGTTCCTCTTCACGTACTTCTTCAAGATGGCATCTTCTCGATTTCTTGAGTGTTGCATCTTCATCAAAGGTCACATCCCTGTTGATCTCAATGTGGCGGTGACCTGGTATGTAAATTCTGAAGGCCTTGGATACCTCACAGTATCCCACAAATATTCCCTTCTTTCCAGAAGGTTCTAGCTTGTTTCTCTTCTCTTTTGGAATATGTATAAAAACTGGGCAGCCAAATATTTTGAGATGGCTTACCTCTGGTTTCTTTCCGGTGAACATCTCTTTCGGGGTCTTGAACCCAAGTGCACTGTGGGATAATCGATTTTGCACATAAATGACTGTCATTGTTGCTTCTGCCCATAAGCACATTGGAAGATCTTGATCATGGATCATAGTCTTCACAGCTTCAATTATCGTTCTGTTCTTTCGTTCAGCTACATCGTTTTGTTGAGGATTATAGGGAGTTGTGAGTTCCCTCTTAATCCCAACATCTTTGCAGAAACTCATGAACTCTTTTGAGGTATATTCTCCTCCATTATCTGACCTAAGTATCTTGATCTTTCTTTCAGAAAGGTTCTCTATCAAGGCTTTGAATTCCTTGAACTTGCTGAACACTTCATCTTTAGATTTCAAAAAATACACCTAGGTCTTACCAGAATAATCATCAATAAATGATACATAGTATACATACTCACTAATGGAGGACGATGGCATTGGGCCACATACATCTGAATGAATGAGCTCTAGGACTCCTTCTGCTTTGCTGTCTCTCTTCGGAAAAGGGTTCTTGATGTTCTTCCCTTGCACACATCCATTACACACGCCTTCATGGTCAATTTTGAATTCTGGTAGACCTGTGACAGCTTTGCATATGTATGGTAGCGCCTTGTAATTGATGTGAGCTAATCTTCTATGCCAAAGTTCACATGAGTTTTCAATGGCGTGGGTCATGGCAGCCTCTGAGTGACCCCTTAGCTTATACAAGCCATTTTCTTCTCTTCCAATGATGATTGCTTCATTCAGGGTTTCTCCTTTAGCCCACATGAGGACTTCTCCATCTATAAAGGCAACTCTGAAGCCTTTCTTTTCTAAAGAAGAAATGGAGAGTAGGTTCTTTGTCAAACCTGGTACAAAGAGTACGACCTTCATCTTTATTGAGTTCCCTGAATTTAGCTTGTATCTTGATTCTCCCACTCCCTTGATGGGATATTGGTAATCATCTCCAAGTGTCACTTTCTGAGAAAACTTCTTTTCTGAAATACAAGAGAGAATGTTTCTCTGACCTGTCATGTGCTTGGAGGCACCACTGTCAATGAGCCACGTGTCCTCTCCAGGTGTTACTAATCCTAAGAGGGCCGAGATTAAGACATAGTCTTTGATCTGCTCTCTTATCATCTTTGCAGGTGGCTCTTCATCTTCAATTGCATGGACATGGTGCCTCTTATGTTTCCTCTTGTATTCTTCTCGTTTAGCTGGACAAAATTTCGCAATGTGTCTCATCTTGTCACAATGATAGCATTGTACAGATGAGTAATCTCTTTCCCTTCATTGTCCTCTCTTCTGAAATCTCCTTGGATGAGATTCTTTATTATTGAATTTGTTTGGTTGTTGAGTCTCTTTATGAGTCTCCTTCTGGAATTAGGGTTTCTTCCTTCCTCTTTTGGTGTGAGTAGCTAGGACTTGATCATCATCTTTTGCTAGTAGCGCTTCAGGGTTAGCTACTCTTGTTTCTTCTTGAATGCATTCTTCCCGTAGACGGTCAAACTTCAGTTTCTCCATTCTGGCACAAATCGTTTGGATGAATGCATCCCAAGGTTTTGTGAGACCATTAAGAGCTGTCATTATGAGCTCATCTTCATCCATGGTGTCTCCAATTGCTTCTAACTGTTCTTTAAATTCCGAGATTCTGGAGAAATATTCTTGGATTGTTTCTCCTTTCTGTGTACTCGTATTTTTCAGTTGAGTTCTTAGATTCATCTTCCGGTTTATGTTCTTTCCTTCGTACCTAAGTTGCAGGAAACGCCCCTCCCCTCGGTTTCAGGCAGGAAGTCGGTACGAAACTTGGAAACCGGTACGGTATGGCCAGGAAACGCCCCAGGCCGTACCGTATGGCATTTCCTGGCCGTACCGACCTGTACGGCCAGCGTTTCGGGTGTCTTTGAGGTGAAATAAGAAAAAAAAAAGGGGGCCATGGGCCCCCCAAACAGTCAAATATATTTTTTTTTGCATTTTCTATGTTTTTCTTGCATCATTATTGCATTTTTTTTGCATCATTATGTTTTTCTTGCAATATAATGTCTTATTTAAAAAAAAACTATATATACATATATATATTTTTTAATTTTTTTATATACAACGTTTCCCCCGACGTTTCCCTGGACGTTTCCATTTTTGGGGGGCCTGTTTCGTACTATTCCGGTTTGGGAAACTTGGAAACGTTTCCCCGTTTCGTGCAACTTAGCTTTGTACAGTCTGCTTAGGGCATCAAACATTTCTTTCAGAGTCTTCTTTGATGACACATAAGGAATCAGGTGGTCTTTGATTGAATCTGCAATGATTCTTTTGGCCCTAATCATGTCCTTTAGATGCTTGGTTTTTTCTACAGCATTGTTGGGTTCCGGTACTTCTTCTTTGATGAATCTTGCTAGGTCATTCTCTTCAAGGATTAGGCCGATCCTATACTTCCAGGCACGAAAGTTTTCCACGCCTTCCAGTTTGGCAACAAGCTTCGTGCTTGCAGACATCTTTTATCCTGGAGCTAGGAAAATGACCAAAAAATGAAAATGCTCAAAATTAAATTCTGAACTTACCAGGAGATGCGCTTGGCTGAGGCGAGTAGCCTGGTGTTGTTGGATCTGAGAAAATCCAACTTTTACCCCTCCAAACTTGATCTGCGGATTTCTGTACTGGTGCTTCTGGTTTTCTGGTACCTCTAGTACTTCTGGTTCTCTGGTTTTCTGGTACTTCTGGTACTTTGTAAAACTAGGGTTTCACTTTCCGGGAGATCTAGCCACTGAAAAGGTGCGCTGAGAGTGCCAAAGTAATCCTTGGGGGAGGGCACACTTTTCTAGATGGTTTTAGGGCTGAAAAGCTTCACCATCAAAAAGCCCTAATTTGCATGTACGTCAACAGTGACGTTTTTCACTCTTGTGAAAGATGCTTTCTTTAGCTTGGCTCTGAAACCATGTTAATGTTTAATCCATTATTATAATTCTTTGCATTTCAATAGATAACAACAACATAAGACAAGATCACTGAGAAATACACAATCACAAGAGACACAACATTTATCCTGGGAAACACTCTAGGGGAAGAAAACCCAGCAAAACTTCCTTATTATAGATAGCCAATACAATGCCAAGAGATAACTCAAGCTAATACAGAAGATCCTCTCCCAAAGATGCGCCACTCTCTCTCTCTCTTCTCCAACTGCAGTTCTGAAACTTGTCTCTCAATGAGCAAATGAGGTGTGTCTAAGTGAGGCACTAGCCTCCTTATTTATACTAATCTGGCACATGTGAAGTGTCTCTTCACTGGCAGGGCCGACTTCTTAATCTGGGTGGTTATAACCACCTTTATTATATTTCGGGGCCTCTTTGATATATTCTAGGGCCGACTTCTTCTTTTGCCTTTTACAATTACATTATGACCAATCCGCAAAAGGGGATTTGGTCCTTTTACAATAGTTGACATGATCAATCCATAATGGGGATTGATCCAATGAATAATATATCAAATAATAATAAGAATACACTTGCAGTTACATTATTTCAATAGATAAGCAGTCCAATAGAATAAGATCTATTGTGAGCATTCTTGGCTTGATGTGTTGATGGTTATCTTGTCTTGAGTATCTTTATTTCCTACACATGCAAGCAATTTGTTAGTATCTGTATATTATCTTGTATCCATTGTATCTAGTTTAGTTTAACTTCGTATATCTTAGATATTCTTTCTGTATCTTTGTATCTAATTGTATCTAACTTTGTGTAATCTTTGTAATCTTGTAACTATTTTGTAATTAATCTCCCTCTAACTTAGTTGACCCCTTGCCCAATCTTAGGCACTAGTCTTAGTTGTCCTAGGAAAAGGATTGACTGTTCATATTATTTGTTGCATCTTGCATTGCTGCTTAACATCATAGGCTAGATTTCCCCCGACCATTTAAGAAATTGAAACCAACTCCTAGAACTTTAAACTCTAAATCTCATCTAGTAACTTGGGTCTACCCCCCTTGGCTTCCCTAGGAGTTAGCCTAGATGGAAGAGGTTCAAGTCAAAGTGACAGCGTGGACTTTGAACCTAGGCATTGTGCCTCCGAGGACACACTAAGTGAGCAGGACTTAGCTCACGTTTGCAATTGTATATAAGGACGACAACAGGGTGTTTCCCAGATGAAGACCAATCTAGGTCATGTAGATGTATGAGATGGTGTAAGGAATGTTTGGGCAAGGGGTGCAGTGATAACAGGGAAATGTAGGTCTTACCTGTGGGTGCCTCTGTAGAGGGCGAGCTTCACCTTGTCATGGATGCCATTGCTTCCTATCCCATTCAATGCCTTTTACTCTTTGTATTATTGCTTTTTCTTTTCAAGAGAATAGCTGGAGTACAATGTCCGGGCGTGGTGACCAGTGGTGACATCGTTACCAACAAGCATTTCACGGAAATGAGAAGGTTGGCTTGTGATGAGACCCCCTTTCTCTTGGCTATGCCACCAAGTGCCACTACCTTGGTTTGGTGACCAGATGGATGGTAGTGTCATACCGCTACATGGCCATGGACCTAATAGGCCGGCTCATGATGAGATCTCCTATCCATCAACTAGATCTTGAGTTTTATTTTATTTTATGGGTCCCCTTTTCTTGTTGAGAAGCGTTTTATTGCTTTCTCGGGAATCCCTGGGCAAAGCATCTCAAGGTTTCATTTTGGCTTTTAACTTTTGCCAACTACTTTTACCCTCTGGGCCTCTAGCCCATTCTTCCCACAAGGCAAGTTACAACCCTTACTAGCTTGGCAAACCCAATTCCCGAACCAATGTAGGGGAAAGATGAGAGGGATAATGATGAAAGGTGGTAAGTATGGAAGGAATGGACGATGACCTTTCATAGACCCACCGAGTGGAAACTCATCCCTAAGGGAACCAACTTACCAGGGCACTCTGTAACCCCCCCCCCCAGGTATGGACGAGTTAAAGGGCATAATTTCCAAGCAAATGTTATGAAACAAAAGAGAATTCAATGCACATATTCAAATGTTTTGAAAATCAGAGTGACTGTAATGCTCCTGACTTGGCTAGTCTAGGAAACTATGCTAATGTGTGTGTAGGATTAATTGTTTACAACATATAAATGAGCATTCAAATACTAATGGTGACAAAAGACTGCAAAGCTTATATTATGAAATCTCCATGGAGTACAAATGTCGAATGCGGCTAAATAAAATAAATCAGTCAGCTAGATCAATGACAAAAAGATCTTAACCGGAATACAATAGAAACTAAAAAAATAATACCCGATACCCGAAGACTGCTGTGGAATGCAATGGATGAGATGAAGAGTTGTTGCGGATATGATAGCTCGTACGACAACTGCTGCAAGTCTGGAAAGTTCACCCGGTGGCTATACCTCTCGGAAATGCCTAGAAACTGTCCCAAACAATGCGCCCTGCTTTGCCTCATAGTCTTGGTGACTGTCCGGACCTCAACTGGTGTATCTGGTCTCTGGATGGATCCCCCTGGGGGAAATGTGCCCCCTCTACACTGGAAAATTGTGCCCTAGTGATTCCATTGTCGGAATCAGCTGATGTGTTTCTCAAACTAATCGCCCACGTCTACTGGGAAATGGGTCGGAAGGATTTCCCTGGATTTGAACTGATGATCGCTCGGGAACCCCGAATGTTTCCTCCCCAAGTGCCGCACTCCCAATGTCTGGAAAGTGTGCCCCAAATGATTCCTCCGTCGGAATCTGACGAGGAACCAGGAAAAAGATGTGCCTTTCCTTCCTCTCAACTGGGTTGGAGGGGAATCTATGAACTCTCCCTGAACGGGACAAGTCGATCCACTGAACCTCCTTAGAAGTTGTGCCCTCACCCTGAATGAGTGCGCCCTTGCTGGTGCAACCTGCGAAACTGCTGCTGAAGATCGATGGAAGATCTGTGTGACCTCCCCGGTGACTAGGGTATGTCTCTCAACACCTAAATCAACCACTGGTGTATTCCTCCTGGAATCCACTGAGCTACCTCTCCTGAGATGCACCTCTCTCCTCAATGACAAGTCAAAATCTACATAATGATGAATTAGGTCTTCGAACCTTCTCTTATAGCTTCCCTAAACCCTAATTTGTTGTTGACTTCTAATTTTAGCTCGTTTGTTCTATTTTTAGCTCCAATTGGCTTAAAAGTGCTTTTAGCCACTTTTAGCTCAATGTCACTTTTTGAATATAACACCTTTGACTGGAGTGACCTTTAGTAACCCTTTTTATCCCTTTCTGACCCTGGCTATAGTCTAACGAGGCGGTTTAGACCATTAAGCCTCCTCTTTGGAGCTCCTATTTGGAAAGGGACATTACAGTCCTCCCTTCCCGAAATTGTTTGTCCTCAAGCAATACCAATCTAGGGTGTTGCAACACATGCTCCCTCTCCCAGGTAGTGTCCTCTACTGGAAGCCCTCTCCATATGATCAAACACTCTCTGATGACCCTGCTCCTCCGTTTCCGCTCCCGGAACTCCAGTACCTCCTTTGGAACCAACTCCAACTATCCCTCCTCATGCAATGGGGGAAGCTCCTCTGATGTGCTGATGAATTGTCCCATTTCCTTTTTGAGGCAAGATACGTAAAACACGTTATGAATCTTGCTCCCCTCTGGAAGCTCTAGCTCATAAGCAACCTCGCCTACTCGGCGCATGATCCTGTAAGGGCCATAAAATATGGGCTTGAGCTTCTCGACCCCACTCTTCTTTAGAGATGACTGTCTGTAAGGTTGGAGTCTCAAGAAAACCAGATCTCCAACCTCAAAGCTACGCTCTATCCTGTTCCTATATGCACTCACCTTCTGTCGGTTTTGTGCCGTCTGCAAGTTCACTTTCAACAACTTGAGAATATCTTGACTCTCTGTGATCCAATCCTTGGCCTTGGGAGCTCTTCTATCCCCAAAAACCAAGTCTACCAAAGTGGGAGCATCATATCCGTATAATGCTTGGAAGGGTGTCATACCAATGGACATGTGGAAAGTGGTGTTGTAGCAATGCTCTCCTAAATGTAGCCACTTGACCCATGTTCTCTGCTCTCCACCTACATAGTTCCTCAAATACCCTTCAACCCACTTGTTGACAATCTCGGTCTGCCCATCTGTCTGAGGGTGATAGCTGGTGCTGGGTGTCAACTCTGTCCCCACTAATCTAAACAAATCCCACCAGAATGTCCCAATAAACTGAGTATCCCTGTCATTGATGATGTTCCTCGGCAACCCATCAAGTCTGAAGACCTCCTTGAAGAATAAATCGACTACCGGAACTGCGCTGTACTATGTCGGTATGGCATAGAAGTGAGAAAACTTGGTCAATTTGTCGACCACTACATAGATACAATCCTTACCCTGGACCTTGGGTAGGCCTGTGATGAAGTCCATCGATATACCTTCCCATTTCTGCTCTGGAATGGGAAGTGGCTGAAGTAGCCCTGCTGGAAGAGTATGCTCTAACTTGTTTTGTTGGAAATTCACACACTCACTGATGTGTCTCATAAGGTCCTGTTTGAGGCCCTTCCATGAGAACCTCTCCCTGATCTGTCTGTAGGTTTTGAAAAACCCTTGATGGCCTGCTAGTGGTGAATCATGAACTGTTGTGAGGATCTTCTTCTTGAGCCCTGAATCTGGCACTAAGTAGACTCTGTCCATGTAGAATATGACATCGTCAATGACCCTATACTTGTCATCATGTATCTTCCCATCCATAACCTCACAAGTGAACTTGTTCTTGGAGTATTCCACTAACAAGTGGGATTTCCAATTTGTTGAAAGCTCCATCAAAGAACATGTCGCAGGTCTCCTTGATAGTGCATCGGCCACAATGTTCTTCTTCCCTTTGACATACTCTATGTCCAAGTCGAATGCTTGTATCTTTGTCACCCATTTCTGTTGGCACTCACTGAGGTCCTTCTGCTCAAGGAAATACTTCAAGCTGTTGTGATCTGTTTTCACCACGAATTTGCTGCCCACCAAATATTGTCTGAATTTGGTCAAGGCATGCATGATGATGGCATGCATGATTGCCATCATCTCATGATTGCCACTTTTAGCTCAATGTCACTTTCCGAATATAACACCTTTGACTGGAGTGACCTCTAGTAACCTTGTTTACCCCTTTCTGGCCCCGGCTATAGTCTAACGGGGTAGTTTAGACCATTAAGCCTCCTCTTTGGAGCTCCTATTTCGAAAGGGACATTACAGTGACACATACCATGATACTCAGACTCATTACCTCATGGAGCAAAACCCACCACTACTTTTGAATCAGACTGATGGGATGGATGCTGCTGCTGCTGATAGCTAAGAGGCGCTGAAGAAAAGATGGGCCCTCCAGGGCCAATCTCAAGTCATATGGCTCTCGGTACTCCATGTCTAGGGCCTGTGGGGCCTCGAGACATAATCTCATTAGTTATCCCTAGGATGGGGGATAACAAGCCCTAGAGGACGAAGGATTCACCACTAAGATTGTGGAAGATCTCAGGGATGTGTACCATACTCAATACCAAGAACCCTCTGATATAGAAGGAGAGATTTATGAAGAAAGTTGTCAACCCCTTGAAGAGGAGCAAGATTTTTCCCATGATTCAATAGAATGCAGTAAAGACTTAACTAAAGAAGTGATATATGAGGATGAAACACTAGTATCCGCTCCTCTATCCGATGAAGCTCTCCAAGATCCTATCTCTCTTGCACAAGGCGAAGAGAATGAGGTGAATCATTTTCCTTTCCAGGTTTTTTATGACACTTTGTTCTTTGATTCAGGAAGTGAAGAAGTAAAGGAACCCTTGGAAGAGCTAGGTCCTTCATTTTCTGATGAAGGCGAAAAGATGATTAAAGAAATGAGTCTTGTAGATGATGTACTAGATCTTGTTCCATTTGATGAAGTCATCTAAGCCATTGACGCTCCTGCACAGAAAGAAGTGAACACGTTAAGTTATTTCCCTTTCCAAGATTTTGATGATGCTTTATTTTATGATTTGGAAGGTGAAGAAGTATTAGAGGAGCCCTCAGATGCAGTAAATCCTTCATGTTATGATAAAGGTAGTGACATGGTTGATAATATTGATGAGTTCATACATGTTGGCAGACATAAGTGGGATGTGATTGGTTCTAATGAGGATACCATTTATGATATAGAAGGATATCTTCGAATGTTTCCTTTACAACAATCATATGATGTTCCTAATAATTTTGGCGTTTGGCAACAAGATGATGATATAAATACAGAAGTATTTCAAACACCCAAGGATGACCCAGTGCAATGTTCTCCTGATGATTTTCGGTCATACCTTGAGGATTTTGATGAGTATTCCTTTGAGCACTTGGATTTATTTTATGAAGAAGATTATCAACTCTCGTTGTGCTCACATTTTGATAAAGGTAAAGACGATGATTGCCTGAAGAAGGATACTTGTGACAAGGTTGTCCAGCTCCCTTCGATCGCTTTACCTCGTTATGTCACTAAGGATGCAGTTGGGGAACATGTCTCTTGTTTTAAGTTTTCTTTAGGGCAAGACTTTTCGTTAGAACTCAAGGGGAGTTTGAATGCCTTAAGAATTTTATTATCTCAATCTTTCAGCTTTCTCCTTAGAAGTTGTCAGTTTCCCTCTAAGTTCTTGTTAATCCCTTCCCAGACCTCAGGATGTGAAGACGTCCAAGGTAGCCAACCTTCAGAGTCTTTGAGTCAGTCTTTTGAGCCTTTGATTTTTCACAATCCCTTTCTGAGATGGATTGAGCACTTTCCTAGAAGTGTGACTTGGCATAATTTTATCCCTCCCTCCCGCCTCCATGAGCTAGACTTTACGATTTCCAATGATGTGATACATGTTCTAAATCATGTTATTTTTGTGTTTGACATGTCATTGTTTTGGTTTATGATGAAGCACAGAGGAAGGTATTATGAGATATTGCTAGGATGGTTTCACTGGTTATTTGACTACACCCAGCATTCAACCAACAGGTAAGTAGAGGTAGGTAGGCATTTGCATCCATTGCATATACCATTTGCATATCATGCTAGCATAGTTGTAGTTTCATTTTCATATTATATTTCTCCATTATGTATATATGCATGCTCATATGTTAAATTAGAGACACTTTCACTTTTCATTTGATTTTATCATATATGAACAAGGGGTGATATCACCACCCTAAGGATTACTGATGCATCTTGTTGAGATTTAGTAGGCACAGGTCATACTAGAGATGTTGAGGTTCTCATGCGCTATACGGTGAGCACATGTCCTCGAGTTGGAGCCAGATGTTATCCCCTACCCTAGGGATAACTACGGAGATCATGTATCCAGGCCCACAGGTCTTAGATATGGAGTGCCGAGAGCCGGATGACTTGAGCATGGCCCCGGAGGGCCCTTGTTTTCTTCAGTGCATTCCATTCATTAGTAGCAACAATATCCGTCCGACCAACCTGGTCCTGAAGTAGCAACAAGTCTTGCTCCATGAGGTAATGAGTCCGGGTATCATGGTATGTGTCACTCTAATTCTTGAAGCACTTAAAAATGTTGCATTGAATTCTCCTTCATTTCATAACGTTTGCTTGGAAATTATGCTCTTTGACTTGTTCATACCTGGAAGGGTGACATGATGCCCTAGTAAGTTGATCTCCCTTTAGGATGGGTTGCCACTGGGTGGGTCTAAGAAAGTTCATTGTTCGTTCCCTCCATACTTATCACTTTCCATCTTTATTCCTCTCATATCCCCCTACCTTTGTTCGGGAATTGGGTTTGCCACACTAGGAAGGGTTGTACCTTGCCTTGTGTGAATAAGGGGCTAAAGGCCCAGAGGGTAAAAGTAGTTGGCAAGAGTTAAAATCCAAAGATGAAACCTTTGAGATGCTTCACCTAGGGATTCCCAAGAAAGCAGTAAAAGGTATCTCAGTAAGAAAAGAGAACCTATAAGATAAATAAACACTCAAGGTATTAGTTGGTAGATAGGAGGTCTCATCATGAGCCAACCTATTATGACCATGGGCATGTAGTGGTATGACACTACCACCTATCTGGTCACCAAACCAGGGTAGTGGCTCTTGGTGGCATAGACAAGAGAAAGGGGGTCTCATCACAAGCTAACCTTCTCATCTCCGTGAAATGTTTGTGGATAACATTGTCACTTTTGGTCACCAGGCCAAGACAGTGTCCCTCAACTCTTCCCTTGAAGCATAAAAAACGAAAGATCAAAAGCAATGAAGCTAAGAATAAAAGGAAATGAATGGGCTAGGAAACACTGAAATCCATGACAAGGTGCAACTCGCCCTCTACAAAGGAACCCACAGGTAAGATTTACATTTCCCTGTTATCACTGCACCCCATGCCCAAACACTTGCCCCACGCCACCTCATACACTTACATGACCTAGATTGGCTCTCGCCTGGGAAACACCCCAAACTTAAGGAGGATTAGCCCAATAGGACACCCTAAGACCTTCTCCAAACTTGACTTGTTAAATTGCATAACGTCTTTTTGCATGTGTCAGGGTAAAGGGGGGTTTCGATCCACATATTTGGGTGATTTGATTGTTGGATGTGATTTACATGTTATGATCCCTGTGACTTATGAACCCTTGGAGGGTGTACTTGTTGTTGTTGCAGGACCTTGCCCGATGGATAGGTACACATGAGGGAATGATTAGCTCGGACCTTCATGGGGATGAAAACCCATAGATAGATGTTGTAACCCCAGCCAGGGGCAAGAAGACATCATAGATTTGCACCAGGAAAAAAGAAGGACGTCACTTTTGGAGGCACCCTGGCAGACCTAGACCCAGGGGGATCTTGCTCTTCCACATAGACGTTGGTCCTAGAAGGCCCATGATGTCATCATCATGACCCTGGACATTATACAGAGCTAGGGTTTCTGTTTTGGAGGCATTTATGAGCCTAGTGGCACATGTGGGATTCATCAGGGGCTTTTGTAGGCCAAACACCCTACTTTTTAGGCCCAACTTTCCACCTAAGGGCCTCAACGTCACCCTAGAACGGCATGAGGTCACCCTTGGAAGTATTTTTAGATGCTAATTAATTTCATTTATGTCTAAATTGAATTTATTTGTAAATTGGCCAGGTCAGCCTTTATTTGACTTGAAATTAATTAAAGGTCACCAGTTTTGTATAAATAAACATAAAGTACATTCATTTTTATCATCACAACTCCTCACACAAGAGGAGATGTCTGAAATTTGCGCCCTAGAAGGGCTGTTGGCTGAAGTTGTGAGGTGCACTCGAGTATAAGGCTGATTTTTTGCAAGTTGGATCAATCTTGGAAGCTTTTATGGTTATATTGCATGGTATTTCATGATTATTCTTGGTGCAAGTAGGTAAAATATGCATTTTTTGTCATCTATTGAATGGTTTATGTATGGTTTTATTTGCTCATACAAGATTATGAAATTGCATGATATGCTTAATACTTGAAGTAAGGAACTTAAATTGCTACTTTCTTACTTTCTATTTGCCAAGCTTTTCATTGAATTGATCTAGTAACTAGTGAAATCCTAGAGCCCTAGTTTCCTAGCACTCCAAGGTTTTGACCTAGTTATCTTTGCCTAAGTTCTTATCCCATAAGAATCCTAAGGAGAGCAAGGTGCTAGGGCCTAGAATTGCCTACACCCTAGTATCTTGTTTTCTTGAGGAAAATGCATAGGGGACTTATCTTACTGCTTCTCCTATGCATTCCTCTTGGAATTTTGTGCACTATCAAAACTGATTTGCAGCCTTAGAAGAAGCCATCCACTTGACTCCATAAGCCCTAGAAGGCACTAGTTCTAGCCTCTCTCTTATTGAAGGATTGATTAAACACTCCATTTTTTACCATTACTTATCCCTTAAAGACTTTGAGAACCTTTTGACTTGAGTGACCAGTGAGAGGGGGATTTTCTTGCACCCTTGCCTTAGTTTTATCAGCCCTTTAGGTCATTGGGGATGTCTCCCTTGGGATACCTTTGATATACTCCTAAATAGAAATGGGTTTCTTATTAAGGTGACAGTGATAGGTCACCCCCTATTACGCCAATCTAGCATTTACTTGCCTTGGAATTTGGGCAAGTACAGATTGTGCGATAACACACCCAAAATGGACCCTGTTATCCACCAAAGTTGCACTATGGTGAATTTCCGCTGAGCCGCCAAAGATTGAACATTATTGTTCAAAATTCAGAAGTTCAGAAATTCAGCCGGTCTAAAAGACCACCTGGTTACTTTACATTTCCATAAAAAATT
>ML851785.1:0-12075 GCA_009831015.1 Picea engelmannii
AAGTATATAAAGGCCACAGGATGAAACATTCCCTGTGGAAATCATCAAAACTATTTGCACAAAATATGGGAACAATCTCCCAAATTGTTATTCCTATCTAAGACTAACAACCTAATCCCAAAACTCTGTAACAAAAAGCATGTTCTAAAATGCCATTATCTATCCAACTCCCATTGGAATTCGTGTGTACCTGTAGATGCACAAAAATAAACGATTTTAGATTGTGTTTAAATTGTAAAATCAACAGAAATTCAAATTTTATGACTAGCTATAAAATCTCACGATTCTGTAGCTAGTCATATTCACAAATAGAATCGTCTTGAATCAATCCAATCAAAACAAAACTATATTCGATTTATCAAACAAATCTTTTATTACTAATTCAAAGAAAACCAAATCGTTTATACTAATTCAAAAAAAACAGAATCGTTCTAAAATTAAACAAAATCATACCAGCCATTGTGAAATCAAATCGAATCATGATGGTTGTAGTTGG
Source organism: Picea engelmannii (assembly GCA_009831015.1). Lineage (NCBI taxonomy): Eukaryota > Viridiplantae > Streptophyta > Pinopsida > Pinales > Pinaceae > Picea > Picea engelmannii. The sequence continues at coordinate 497 of ML851785.1, forward strand.
TTACACGTTTTTTTCTTTTAAAAATCACATGCCCTGTAGATGTAAAACTTGTTGGCAGACTAGTTGAATATCCTTTGAATTGATCAAGGGTTCATATTAGGAGGCCGAGACACATGGTTGGATGAGTGAGAGAGGTCTTGTGGGATGCTAATGCACAGGCCTGGAGAAGTTACAGATGTTTCAACACTTGCAAATACACCAAAACGCTCCCTTCAGCCACAGAGAAAAACTGAGATTTGACCTCTAAAGGCCGAGCTATATCTCTGTAATAACACAATTTCTGAGGAAATTGCTCATAATGAAGGTAAAGGGGATAATTTCGGTTCTAGATTTTCAAGGGTTTGATCTGATTCAACACCGTTTGCCCAAAATTGCTCACACAAAAATGTGTCTCTGGGAGGCAATTACGGGATTAGCCTAAGCAGTCTTCTCTAGCACTGTCAAACAATAACAAAGTCTGGACACCATGGGGTTCAATTTGCACTACATGGGCCATGACTAGCAGTACAAAATCAACAGGGTAATCAGCAAGAGGGTTTGACAGGGTAGACACAACACCATTTTCACAAAGCTTCCTCAAAACAAGCAAAGGCAGCCCGAAATGCAAGGCAAAGTGTTAATGCTTATGCAAGCGGGTACAGTGGTGGAGTAAAATTAAACCATGGAAAACTATGATGTTGGCATGTACAATCGACGACGCCTTGGTAATAGTTTCATTCAAATCACAATCCAAAGAATTGTAAACCAAAAGTCAAATGGATTATCACATAATCATTGAAAGCCATAAAATGCATAACCAAAAATACTTTGACCAAATGAAATATCAAATAACCATTTGAAAACCATGGTGTTAATAACCCAAAATTGGTCTGAATGTTAATTCAACAATAGAATTTGTATGATTTGAAAGAAACCACTATATCGAACATTGCACCAAGGATTTAATCACAAAATTAATGTGTTCTATGAAACCATCGCACCAAGGGTTTAATCAAAGACACCAAAAATCATTGCATCACGAACTTATAAATCGAAACCATATTAACAAAAATGCAAAGTGAATAAAGGTTTGGTGTTTTGATAAACGTATGACCAGTAGTGAGTTGGAGGTAAAAGAGTTATGACCACATAAACAAAAAGATTTAATCAATCCAAAAGATGATTTTAATGCAATCAACATGACTTCCAACTCTAGGTTTTCACGCTTGCAGTCGTGAAAATGAAAACGAGAAGCATATATGCGAAAGCAAAGATGATAGTGTCGTTTTATTTAAAAAATTGCGATGAGTATTGAGGGTTCAAAAACCCTTGTGTAGGTAGCTTGTAAGGAAAATATAAAATTGCAAAATGGCTGCCAACAGGAGCGTATAGTGGATAAAATCATGGAGATTTGTGTTTGAGTTGGTGCCAAGATCTTGGATGATGAGGCAGGTTCCAGATATGCATTCTAGGGGCTCAAATCTATCATTGAGACACTGGTATGGTTACATTATTGTCTTGATGGATACTATTGTTTGATGTGTTGTGAATGCTTAGGGAATTCTTGGTATGGCTTCTATGATATGGTAAAGTTTGGATGATTTGGTTGATGGAGAGATTAGTAATCTTCTGATTCAGTGATGACATGATTGCTATGGTATACTAGTTGTTTATACATGATTGAGATAGCATCCATATTGATTTGTTGTGGAGCATGAGAAAGATATTGGAGAGCTTGGATGTGTTGTGACAAGATGGTGGTCAGATTGGACAGTCAGAGACAGAAGAGAATGATATATTTATTGCATAGAATCTGAGTTGATCTTGAAGGACAAACCCTAACAACTAAGAAGGTATACATAGGTTGTTGTGTACACTAGTCGCGTGCATAAGTGGGCTGTAGTGAGCCAGGGTGTGTGCACATGCTGGCTGCACTACTGACAGGTCACGTACTTGTTGACAGATTGATATCTGTTGAGGATTGTTGCCTCATCTCAGTTGGTGCTGAGGGTGTAAGTTGAGTCTTTCATTATAGATATGGTGCTCTTGTAGAGTTGTACTCTATTCAATTGTTGTTGATAAACCCTTGGATTGTTGTCCATAATAAAAAGAAAAATTGTACATACATCTTGTGTTCTTTGTGTTCCTTGTAGTGATGACTTGATGATGATATATTGTTGATATATGTTCTTATCTAACTGGTTATAAATGAAAACAATGGGTAATGAATAAATGTTGAATGTTAACTGAGTCTTTGTAAAGAGGGAAGTTTAGGGAAAAATAACCCCACACTCATTCACCCCCCCTCTAAGTGTGGTAGGTGTGTCCAACATATTAAGGAAGTTTTTTTGGGGGTTTTCTCCTCTGTGAGGGTTTCCCAGGATAAATGTTGTGTATCTTGTGATTTTGTTTCTCTCAGTGATGCTACCTATGCTATTGTTATCAAGTAAATTGAAAATAAACCTAATAATAGCTCAAAAATTAACAATTCCACTGTTATTCTCTGCAATATTTATGTTTTCAACTATTATAATATATCTGGTACCTTACACTATGTGGGCCAAATATTTTCCATTCTCGAAACAAAACATATGTCTTATATTTTATTGATTCAAATCCAAATGCACATAGTTTGCTTGCAAAACTACATTTTGACATTATTTCTGACATTTCCAGGAAATACACTCCATCATCACTAAAATTTACATCAAAACCAAGTTAAAGATTCAAATAATTTTTTGAAAGATGATCAAAGTCCTATAGTTAATTGTCAATAATAGATTTCCATCTTTACGCCATGACTCCACTTCTACTTTCTAGTGTGCATGAAAATAAAGTTACCCTTATTTCTATAATTTAGGAAAATGCATGTCAAATAACATTTAAAATGGACACCTAGAGAAAAGTAGATGTGATAATGTCTTGAAATTTGAACTAAAGGTACTTCCAAGTCTTCCACACATATGTAAGGTATCATATCTATTATAATAGTTGAAAACATAAATATTGTAGAGAATAACAACAGAACAACACAATAGATGAAACCACAACACCATAATAATACCTTTATTGATAGGAAACAATGTTTGCTCACTTCTTCAAGGGGGAAACCTCCAGAAGAGGAGCACTCTATTACAATAATTCTCAATATAAAAATTTCTCATTCCCTCGACTCCTATTTATACTAAATATATCTACCCAAAAGAACACTCTAGAGGAAAATTTTCTAGAAGAAGAAGCTTCTATTAGGTATTCTTACATTTTACTTATTCTTCATTATTACTAAGCCTTTATTACATGTAAAATATATTATTCTACCTATGTGAGGAGTTAGGGAGGTTAGGTCCCTAGCATGCCCTCCCCCTTAAAAACAACCTTGTCCTCAAGGCTTGAGATGAGGAAATTGTCGCAGAATGGTAGTTGGATCCCAGGTGGCATCTGCTAGAGCTGTATCCTTCCACTGGACTAAAACTTCCTTGATGGTGCGCTGACGAAGACGATGCTCACGCTGGTCCAAAAATTATTGTGGTTGCAACTAGATGGAACCTTCTTCATCCAACTTAGGAAGGTTGGTTTGAGTTTGACACTTAGTTCCAATCACCTTCTTTAAGTAGTAGACATGAAAAAAAAGATGAAGCTTAGAATTACTGGGTAAACCTAACTAATAGGCCATCTTTCCCAGGTGCTTGAGAACTTTATAAGTACCATAATATTTGGGCACCATTTTTTGACAATGGTCAGCCTTGAGTGAATTTTTCTTATAAGGTTTCAATCAAAGAAACACTTGGTCTCCTTCAACAAATTGGCATTTAGAGTGACCTTGATCTGCCTGTTACTTCATGTGATTGTGATCCATGACCAAATTCTCTTTGAGGGTATTGAGAACAACCTCTCAAACTGTAAGTGTTTGGTCAACCGCTTAGACCTTCGAGACACCTTACTTGTATGAGAGAACTTGATCCAAAATTGGATCTAGGAGCTTGATGGGCCTCAGAAAGGCCTAAAACTTTATCAGAATAGCTTTAAAATGTGCATGTGAATAGGCCTCATCAATATGAACCCAATGCAACTTGAACGGGCTTAAATGGACATCGTATGCTCCAGATATGGTGATTTGTTCATTTTGCCAAACATGCAAAAAAATTGATGAATGTATAGTCTGTACAGTGTAACATGGCAGCTGACTATATAGGTCGTACAACTGATGTGGCAGGCACAGTTGGTAGTTGACCATATAGTGACTGGGAATACAGACTGACACATTGTAGGGTTACTGGGTGTACGGACTGATGATGTGGCACCCAGGTATAGGCTGTTGGTTTTAGCAAAATATTGGAGTCTACCGAGTTCGACCACATGACCTCCTGGGGTGCCAAGGTTTCACGTAGGCTGGGATACCAGACCGCCTACCGACGGTACTTAACCATAAAGTGACCCCACTTGTATAAAATTTTGCATAGTGGTTCAAATGGGCGGAGGAAGAGCCGGGGCATAGCCCCAACCCCCGACATGTGCATATGACTATGACATAGGACCGCACTACGCATGATTCGGGGTCTAAACCATTGGCGCGCGAAATGTGGTAGCTCCAAACTAGCCCTCAGTTTCGGGAGTGATCCATATGACCCAGATCCCTATATTCAAGTGTTAGCATGGTGGATAAGGGGTTTATCCCGGTCAGTCAGGCTAGGCTATCGACCAGGGGCTAAACCTTGGGCTATTTGTCTGGGGCCAGTTCACTATGTGTGCAGGTGTAAAGATATAGATCGTGACCATATGGTCAATACACATAGCCAACGACCAGAGATCAGAGGGCTTAGCCCATTTTATATGCATGGAGGCTAGCCCGACGCCACGTGGGCCTATGCATGCGACCAGGAACAGAGATCCAAAGGGGCCAGTGCGCCCAACTTTAGTGCTTGGACACATGGAGGCGCCCATGTGACTAGGAGCATAGAGAAAGGGGGTTGCACCCTGTTATGTGCTATTAAGTGGGTTTTTAACCTTATCTTATGATTTTTAAATGGATTTTATCCATTTTTGGGAGATCTTGGGCCCTTTTTTAGGTCAGATCTTGGGGGAAAGTTGGGAGATGGTTGCCAACTTTAGATATATATAAACCAGGGCTTCTTGAGGCCATGGGAGGACATTTAGAGAAGAGTTATGCTGAATATTTTCCAAGCCAAAGCCATTTTTATGCAGGGAAGCCACACCTTTGCGGTCCATTTCTGGGAGCTCCGGTCATCCGATTTGAGTGTCGTTTCTTTTGATGGGTTCTAGAGATCTAGTAGAACAATACCAGATAAGTTTTGAAACCTTTTGGAACTATTGTGATGTATGTTTAAAGCTTCGAATAGAAATAAGAAAGCCTCACCCACTGAGACAAAGTCTTGGAGACATAGGCGAGATTGTTGAACTGTGTTATCACATTGGTGTTTATGGTTTATTAGTGTTTCTGATTTATTTCATATCTATATATGTTTATGTGGCTGTCATACTTCTTCCTCTTTCATTCAACTTCCTAATTGGTTAATAAACACATGCATAATAACTCAACCATTGTCGTGTAAAATATCTATTTGGACCAAGTGGTATGAGAGCGAGTTGATGTTTGGATATGAGTTTTTCATGTTAACCAGGTAAAATATTCTTAATGGTGAAGGAGATATTTTTGAAGAGAATCCATTGATTGGATTGAGAAATAAAACTTCCCACAGTGAGAAGATGGCATCAGAAGAGGGGCTTTCTTAGGATGAGAAAGAGTTTTGAAAAACTTTCTTCGCCATGTTGGAGATGATAAAGGTTTTGTATGAGAATTACTTAGAACAGAAGAAACCAAATCTAAGTGAATATTCAAAGGGAAAAAGTGAATAAGGAGAGGATCCTCCTCAAATTTCTCCTTCACCTCCATATTCACCTCTTTCTTCTCCTTGTTCTTCAAGTTTAAGTTCTAAATTCAATGCAAAGAAACATGTCCATAAACATAAAAATGAAATTCCTTTATTAAAACTTGATGTGAAATTCGAATTACCTATGTATGATGGTGAAATTAATGCATAGAAACTTGACAATTGGGTCAAACAGATGGGGGTTTATTGCATTGTGCAACAAATCAAGGATGAAGCAACTCAAATCAAGTTGGAATCCCTTAGACTTGCAGGAACAACACTTATTTGGTGGAAAAGAAAGTTGAAAAATGGCACGCAACAAGTGGGTAATGTATTTCCATCATGGAAAAGTTTTATTTCTTCACTTAGAAAGAAATTCTATCCTTTCGGTTATAAAGAGAAAGCATTAATTGAATGACAATCTTTAAAACTAAGAAAAGGAAAAACAGTGCAAGAATACACAGATGGATTTTGTAAAATGGCATTGATGTTAGATATTCCTTTACATACCCAAGAAACTCTTATGAAGTATATAGGAGGTTTACCTGCACATATTCAAAATATTGTATTCATGTTTGGACCAACTAATCTTGATGAGTTTTTTATTCAAGTGACATAGATTGAAGCAGGGAAAACAGGTGTTGGTGTATCAAGGGAATCATCTTCAAGGAAAGAGGAAAAAAGGAAATGGCATGGAAAGAAGGAAAATTCAGTGGCGAGAAAGGAAGTGAAACCCTCTTGCAAGCATTGCAAGAAATAAGTGCATGATGAGGATTGTTGTTGGAACTTGCATCCCAATAAGAGACCAAAGTGGTTGAAGGAAAAGAGAGGGAGGAAAACAATTTCATCGGCAACATGACCCACAAATTTGGGATCGGATTTAGGTGATGAGTCTAAAGTCTCATTGGTTGGTATGACAGGTAAAATTGGTGAAGGATTTGATTGTAGAAGTAACTTATTTCACATAAGGGTCATCATGATGAACACTAATGTTGACACATTGATAGATAGTGGATCTCAATCTAACTTAATTTCAGAGGAATTGGTTAAGAAATTGGGATTAAAAACACAGATACATCATAATACTTACACACTTAAATGGATAAGAAACAATCATCAAATGCACATAACCAAGAAGTGCACATTAAAACTTTCAATTTCATCTAAGTTTGTAGACGAGGTAACATGTGATGTGGTGCCACTAAGTGAATTTGGAATGGTCATAGGTAGTCCATATTTGTATGATCGTAAAGAAATCTTCTACAGGGAAAAGAATCAATATCATTTAACCAAAGCAAGTCAAGAATATGTGGTTCATGCTCATCCTGTAAAGGAAAATAAAAATCTTCAAACTATGGAACAATTAAGAAAGGAGACTCAAGCAAGAAACACACCTATAATTGTTTCAAATGAAATAATCGATCTTAAGAAAGAACATGAGATGATTATAGAATGGAAAATCAATCATAGTTTTCTTCAAGATAATCTAATGTCGTGCAAATATTACAAGTATATCAGCTCATTTTCAACCATATTTTTTATGCTATCATTAGTAACATTGTCTACATGGATGATAGTGGCTTCAGTAAGATGTGATAGGGTTCAAATGGCTAACAATATGATGTCAGTTGTCATGATTATGTTACAATTGATATTGATGACACAGGTGCATAGGACAGAGTTCAAAGATAGAGAACAATTTAGGTGGTCTATCCCGAGCTTGGTGACTATTCAGTAACATTTTGGGAACCAAAAGGTACTTAGTGGGGAGGTGTGATCCAGAATTGGATCCAGGAGCTTGATGGGGTTCAGAAAGGCCTAAAATGCAAAGTTCTAATAATGGCTTCAAAATGGATGTGTGTGTAGGCCTCATTGATATGAACCCAACACAACTTGAACGGGATCAAACGGATGTTGTATTCTCTAGATATGACAATCTGTTTGTTTTTCCAAACAGGGAAAATATTTGATGACTATACAATCCATACAATGACACATGGCAGTTGACTGTACAGGTTGTACAGCCATATAGTTGACATGGCAGTCATAGTTGGCAACTGACCATACAGTTATTGAGCGTACAGACTGACACGTTGCAGGGTGACTGGGCATACAGACTGTTGACGTGGCACCCAGGTATTGGCTATTGGTTTTAGCAAAATATTGGAGTCTATCGGGTTTGACCGCATGACCTCCTGGGGCGCCAAGTTTTTGTGTAGGTTGGGCTACCAACCCGCCTACATGTGGTACTTAACTGTAAAGTGGCCCCACATGTATAAAAGTTTGCATAGTGGTTCAAATGGGTGGAGGAAGGGCTAGGGCTTAACCTCAGCCCTCGACATGTGCATATGACTATGACATAGGACCGCACTACGTATGATTCGGGGTCTAAACCATTGGCGCTTGAAATTTGGTAGCTCCAAAATATCCCTTAGTTTTGGGAATGATCCATATGACTCGTATCTCTGCAGTCAAGTGTTAGTGTGGTGGATAAGGGGTTTAGCCCGGTCGATCGGGCTATCCCACCGACCAGGGGGTAAACCTTAGAATATTTTTCGGAGGCCAGTTCACTATGTGTGTGCATGTAAATATATATACCATGGCCATATGGCCACTATGCATAACCACTAGCCAAAGATCAGGGGGCTTAACCCATTGTATATGCGTGGAGTCTAGCTCGAGGCAACGTGGGCCTATGCATGCAACTAGGAGCAGAGATCTAGGGGGGGCAACATGCCTAGCTTTAGCGCTTGTCCACATGGAGGAGCCCACGTGAAAACGAGCACAAAGAAATGGGATTTTGCCCTATTATGTGTTATTAAGTGGGTTTTTAACCTCATCTTATGATTTTTAAATGGATTTTCAACAGATTTGATGGATGTTATCCATGTTTGGGAGATCTTGGGCCCTTTTTGAGGCTAGATGTTGGGGGGGAGTTGGGAGATGGTTACAAACTTCAAATATATATAAACCAGGTATTCTTGAGGCCATGGGATTACATTCATAGCAGAGTTATGCTAAATATTTCCCAAGCCAAAGCCATTTTTAGGCAGGGAAGCTTTTGAGGAGCACACCTTTGCAGGCCATTTCTGGGAGCTCCGGTCATCCGATTTGAGTGTTGTTTCTTTTGTTGGGTTATATATATATGGTAGAACAAGACCATATCGGTTTTGTAACCTTTTTTCACTTTTGTGATGTACTTTTAAAGCTTCTAACATAAATAAGAAATCCTCACCCACAGAGACAAATGTTAGAAAAACAGGACCACATAGCAATAAAATAAAACAAATGTGGAAACAAAACACAGAAGATACACAATACAAGAGAGACACAGATTTACGTGTTTCACCCAGTGTGGGCTATGTCCACCAGAGAAATTGCCAGGTCCTTTCTCTATTATTATCTAGCAAATGAAGGGATACAACCTATAATAAAACCTGTTGTAACTTCCTCTTCTTTATCTCACAGTATCCTCTCTCAGAATACAATACTCACCATAATGCATAGCCTCAATACATTTCCCTCATAATAGAGAGTTGCCTTCTAGGGAAAAAAATCCTAACATAATTTCTACTATTATATCTGTGACCTTATAATGAACAGTCCAGATTTACAATCAAATTACAATATACATTTACAAGGGAATTTTTTCCTTCATGGGCTTCACCCCCGGACCCTGCAGAGGGGGTACCGCCCCTCTACACTCCCCCATGTGGAAGAGTGTACATAATTCTGGGGTGTAATGTCTTCATGGGGTATAAACACGATTGAAACCAAGGACCTCTAAATCAGGAACATAATCAGGCTCCACAACCAACAATCTCCCACTTGGAGACTGATCTCAACAACTCCACTTTTGTTGTATATGTTGGACTCTGAACCTTCTTGGACCTGGAAAATTTCTCATCTTCATATTCATTCTTGAAGACCAACTGAAACTAAGAAGGAACTCATTTTCTCTCTGGTTACTCTCTTTGTTAACATGTATGCAGGATTTTAGCTAGTGTGTATCTTTTCCAACTTCAAATGTCCATCTTCCAAGGCAGATCGTATGAAGCGGTACCTCAACTGTATATTCTTAGCCTTTGAATGGAAGGCTGAGTTATTTGCAAGATGAATTGCACTCTTACTGTCATAGTACAACCTTCTATTCTCTTACTTCTTTCACAATTCCTCCATAAACCTTTGTAACCAAATCATCTCTTTACTAGCCTCTGTAGCATCAACATACTCTGCCTCTGTTGTTGAAAGTGAAACAACCTTTTGCAGTTTCAGAATCCAACTTACTGTTGTTCCACCTATAGTAAAAACATACCCTGTGTTGCTTCTCCTGCTGTCTTTACCACCTGCCATATCTGAATCAACATATCCCTGTAGAAAAGTGTCTAAACCTCCAAAACATAATGCATGAGTAGTAGTACCTCTCAAATACCTGAGAATCCACTTTACTGCCTCCCAATGTTCTTTACCTGGATTATTCATATACCTGCTCAAAACTCCCACTGCATGTGTAATATCTGGCCTTGTGCAAACCATTGCAAACATCAAGCTGCCAACTGCTGATGAATAAGGGACCCTGGACATGTATTTTATCTCCTCCTGTGTCTTGGGACACATTTCCTTAGTTAATTTGAAATGGTTGGCCAAAGGTGTACTAACTAGTTTTGTATTCGGCATTCTAAACATCTCCAACACCTTCTCTGTGTACTCACCCTGAGACAATGTCAATTTGCAATTTTTTTTGTCTCTTGTTATTCTCATGCCAAGGATTTTCTTTTCAGCACCCAAGGATTTTCTTTTTCAGCACCCAAGATAATATAGCTTCCATTTTCTAGCCTTTTAAAATAAACACATTGATGGGAATGACATCTACTATAACCGTGTTCTGTCATAAACCTGTCAAACTTCAAATACCACTGCCTTGGAGATTGCTTTAGGCCATACAAGCTCTTCTTCAACCTGGATACCAAATTCTCCTTCCCTTTTACCTCATACCCCTATGACTGTTGCATATAAATCTCTTCCTCCAAATCCCCATGGAGAAAATATGTTTTTACATCTAACTGTTCAAGATGCAAATCTTCTACTGCCACAAGACTTAAAATAGTCCTAATTGAAGTCATTTTAACAACAAGAGAAAATATTTCATCAAAATCTATACCTTTCTTTTGTGCAAACCCCTTTACAACAAGTCTAGCCTTGTACCACTTTTCTCCTCCATATTCTTCCTTCAACTTGTAAACCCATTTATTCTGCAATGCTCTTTTTCCTGCAGGAAACTGAACCAAGTCCCAAGTCTGGTTATTTTCCAAGGAATCCATTTCCTCTTTCATGCCTTGCTCCCACTTATTTTTTGGTGTCTTCCTGCATTGCCTCTTCATAACATTTTGGTTCACCAGAATCAGTCAACAATAAATAATACAATGGAGGAGAGTATCGTTCAGGGGGTATACTTAACCTGGTAGATGTTCTAACAACACTTGCAGGTGTTTGAGGTACCTATTGCTCTTATTGTTGTACATTTTGATTTTCAAGTTCCTTTGGAATTTCTTTATCAATAATCTCATCAATGTTATCCTCATTTTTGGTTATCAAGATGATGACATGATAATGACATGGTGATAGAAGATCTAGCTCTTCTTTAAGATCATTTTCATGAAGAAAGTTACACTTGTCAGTTTCTCAAAATCACTCTTTTGAAGACAGTACGCA
>WSFP011373454.1:0-30817 GCA_009831015.1 Picea engelmannii
GCTCGCTATACCAAGAACGTGAAGCACCGTTTGAATAAGCGTTTGGTCACCGCCGATGGTCACGTGAAGGTAGGCGCTTAGAATCCAAAGAAGCCATAATTGGCTGGTTGTAACTAACAGAGAAGAGGAAGATTTTTGACAGCTAGAGAAGCCAAAGAATCTTTGGATATCTGCCACTGATTATGAACATATACTGCATAACCGCCAGATAAGACGATAAGTTGCTATGATGATGGGGCAGAGTACTCGACGTGAGTATGAAATGCAAAACAGAGAATAGTGTGTGTTACTTCTATACTGATGCATGTGGGTAGGTAGAGAGGAAGAGTAGTACTTGAAGAGGAGATCAGATATGTAGTGTATAGTATGCAGAGGCAACACAAAATATAAAGAGAAGAAAGAGAATCTGAACAAGTCATCGATGTGGGTAGCAGGGGAATGAAAAGAGGATAGAAGCAGAACAAAGAATAGAAGCTGGAAGAGATAGAGCGAGTAAGTAAAGTTTTGTAAGATTCAATCAGGGTGGTAGGGTGGTGCTAGGGAGGATTGCAGTCCTCTAAATTCTAGTTGGTGCTAGAAGATATTCTAGGAGTTGGTGCTTCCTTCTAGTGGGTGCTAGAGAAACCTGGGAGTTGGTGCTTCCATCTAGTTGGTGCTAGAGAAATTTAATAGTTGGTGCTCTCTACAAGTTGTATCTTGCTATCAGAGGTTGTAGCCTCATATTTGAGTTGGAGCTCAAAGACTGTGATGTACATGAAAGTTGGATCTTGATTGACATCCTAAGAAGAAGAGGTTTTCTCCCTTTATGGGTTTCCTCATGAGAAATCTGTGTCTCTATATATTTCATGTGATGGATCAAATATTGTTTATCTATGCATGTTAAGTTATCAATAACACATTAAATAATAATTTATAAAGATTCAGAAAAGAACGAAAAGTTTCAAGATTATATTATAACTGATTCACCCCCCCCTCTCAGTTATATTTCCAACAATTTGTATAAGAGAGGGTTCATTTTATTTAAAGGTAGATCAATAAGCTTAAACATGACAAGTCATGAAGGAACTTCAACCAATAAGGCCCCCCTGTTCAATGGAACAAACTTTGCCTTTTGGAAAGTTAGGACGCGAACCTACATGATGGCTTTAGGTGAAGATGTTTGGGATGTAGTAGAGACTGGTTATGTAAATCTAGTTGTACTAGCTAATAAGGATGACAATCTAGAATTCAACTTCAACGCTAAAGCCATAGGTAGAACTCCTACAAAGTCCATGGAAATGCTTTCCCAAGGGCGAGAAGGAACTAGAAGTGGAGTATACAAACCCAAACTTTTATTTCTAGGCTTACTTGTAGCACGTAGAGAACATCCTCTTACATATATTGAAACAATTTCATTCATTTTAGGCCAATATAAATACCTTTGCAAATTAGCCATTGTTTTTCCTACACCAAAGTGGCCAACAATAAGAGAAGAGTAAGATTTCATTATGATGTTGACTCTTTCACCTTGTGGAATACATAGCTTGTCAAGATGATACAAAAGTTTATCATGCACATGGTAATCCAATTCCTCAACTTGGTTAGAATGACACAAAGTTGCATAAACCTCTTTAAAATCAACATCTAAAGCATATTGTTCAACATAGCTCTCATGCATGGTAGAATTATGCTTAAGAATCATTGAAGCACTAACAATAGGCCTAGAAAGCATATCAACAACTTTGTTATAAATGTCTTTCTTATACCTTATAACCAAGTGAAATTGTTGTAGAAAACCCATCCATCTGAAGTGCCTTGCTTGTTGTAGATTTGTTTGTGATTGTAAGTATTGCAATGGTTGATGATTTGTGTGAATGATAGTTTCTTTTCCCAACAAATAATGTTTCCATTTTTTCACACTTTGCAACAATGCATACAACTCCTTATCATAAGTAGGATAGTTAATCACAACACCGTTAAAATTTTCAGAATGAAAATAAATGGGCTTACCATGTTGCAACAAGACTTCTCCCATTGCATAATTGCTTGCATCTGTTTGGATCTCAAATGGTTGTCTCAAATTAGGAAGTGCAAGAACTAGAGCTGAAGTAATATTCTCCTTCAATGCATCAAAATGTTGCTTGCCTCCCCATTGGAAAACTTGCTTGATGCTTGTCACTGCATGTAATGGAGCTGCAATCGAAGAGAAGTTAGCAATAAACTTTCTCCAATATTGGGTTGCTCCCAAAAAACTTCTTACCTCTGTCACATTGTTGGGATTGGGCCAATCCAAAATGACTTTGACCTTGGAAGAATCAATTTTCAGTTCTCCTCCTCCAACAATATGTCCCAAGTAAACAAGTGAGGTCTTTCCAAACTCACATTTAGACATCTTCAACAACAAATTTTGTTTCTTTAAGACATCCAAAACTTGCTTTACATGCATAACATGCTCTTCACTAGATTTTCTAAATATCAAAATGTCATCCAAGTATACAATCACACAATCATCAAGAAAAGGCCTTAAGACATCATTCATGACTCTCATGAATGTAGCAATAGCATTACAAATTCCAAATGACATTACCATCCACTCAAACAAACCTTGCTTTGTTTTGAAAGTTGTCTTCTATGTGTCTCCTTCAGCAATCCTAATATGGTTATATCCACTTCTCAAATCCAAATTAGTAAAATACTTAACATCTTTCAATTGATCAAGAAAATCATCAATTCTAGGAAGAGGATAACGATTATTTACCATAATCTTGTTCAAGGTTCTGAAATATACACACATGCGCCATGTACCATCTTTATTTGGCACTAAAACAATTGGTGAACCAAATGGCGATGTTCTTGGCATGATGACCCCTTTGTCAAGCAACTCTTGGATTTGTTTTTTAATTTCAACATTCTCCATGACTGACATCCTGTACATACCAATGTTTGGAAGAGGAAAATCTTGTTGCAATGGTATCTCATGTTGGATACCCCTTTTTGGAGGCAATCATTTTGGTTCCTGAAACATCTCATCATACTAGTTAACAACCTCATATAAATCAGAGTTCAACTTTGCATCAAAACCTTGGAAAGCTTATTTTTCAACATTGTCTTTGGGTTTGATCATCAAGAGGACAAAATTATTTTTAGCATTGAATAATCTCTTCATTTGTCTAGTATTTACAAGTGACAAATTTAGCTTATTTGTATATGCTCTAACAATGTACTCAACTCCATTTTTAAACAAATGATACTTGTTCTCATGACGATGAAATATGGTTGTCCTATCATATAAATATGGAATTCCCAACACAATACCATAGATATCCAATGGAATAACATCAATTTCTACCTCATCTATATAGTTTTCAGTGATGGAAAATCTAAGTTTACATCTTCTTGTCACATGAAATTTGGCATTGTCACATATCCATCCTAGAGGGTATGGTTTAGGATGTGGAGTAGTTTCCAATTTTAATTTCTTGACGATGTCTTCAGATATGAGGCTTGCTTGAGATCCAGTATCAAAAAGAGTATCTATCTTGGTATGCTTTGAAATAATCCTTATGTGTAAAACCTCTATTCTTTCTTTTTCATGTTCAGTTTCAATGAGGCTACTACTACTTGAGAACTATTACTTGCAATAGAATCCTTACCTTGAAAACCCATGGTTGTAATATTTGTTTCATCACCCGAATCAGAGCCTAAATCATGTTGTGTAATTTAAATAGTATTTGGTTTCCCCTTATGGATGAACTTTTTGGGTCTCTTTTTAGGATGAAGTTTCTAATAATGGTCTGCATCATGGCCATCTTTTGAATAGTGTTTACATGAGATTTTCTCTCCCTCTTTCTTGACTGAAGCATTCTTTCTTCCATTTCCTTTGAATTTCCTCTTTCCCTTGTCTCCCTTAACAAAAGGCTTCTTGCTTCCCTCTTGAGGTTCATTCCTCCCTTTTGCTTCCAAATGAGTTGCCTGTACACAAACTTCATCTAGACTTGTAGGGTTAAACATAAGTATTGTGTGCCTCAAGTAGCTATGCGATCCTCCAATGTATTTGAGTAAACTTTCTTGAGAAGATAAATCTATACCCAAAATCAAATATCTTCTTCTAAATTATTGAGTGTATATTTACATAGTTTTCCCTTTAGCTTGTCTAAAATTTTACCCATCCATTATAGATTTCTGCATGTATGCTAATGGATAAAATTGTCTTTTAAGTGCAACAATAAAATCATTCCAAGAGGATAAAACTTTGCCATGTTTCTTCATGTCCTCTTGAGTTTTGGCTTCCCACCAAATGAGTGTTTCACTTTCCAATCTAAGAGAATCAAGTTGAATCTTAGTTCCATCATCTTTGATTCTTTGTATCCTACAATACAATTCAATATGACAAATCCAGTTATCCAATTTCTCATCATTTAGCTCTCCAATTTACATAGGCAATTCAAACTTAATAGCAAGCTTAAGAAAAGGAGTTTGTAGAGGAATTTTACGATGTTCCTTTGGATAATTTGGAGGTGGTTGTGAAATGGTAGAAGAGGTGGAAGATGGAGGTGAAGGAGGTGGAGTATCACCATTCCCTCCATTTCATTTTGGAGTTTTATCATCACTATATTCATTACCCTTAGGAGGGTTTGAGCTTTCACCTTGCAAACTTGCATTTATTTCTTCAAATAAAAATTTCACCATTTCTGTCATATCATAGAAAAAAATTCTGAAAGTTTCATCCTATGAAGTAAGAGTTTCACGACTCTCCTCATGAGCCATACTTGGTGAATATCTCCTTGAAGCTTGAGATGATTATGTAGTTCTCATTCTTGAAAGTTGAGAACTTGTCTCTACAAGTTGAACTTCTCCTCTTGTGAGATTCAACCTTGTAAGCATCAGAAAACAAACACTTGCAAACAATCAAACCTTCAAAAAACTATGCTCTAATACCAACTTGATATGAAAATAAAAAAGGCTTGAGTCTCCTTAAAATTGCAAGTGAAATTTGTAGGTGCTTGGGTAATAGGATCAAGTTACAAACACATAAAACTTAATGAGTTTTTACTTAATCATGAGAATCATAAATAGTCATAAAAAATCATGAAAATAAACACATTAACACAACAAAATGATAAAGGAGTTCGCCCCTCTCTTGGGCAACATCTCCTTGTCCAACTTCTAATGGATCATTTTCATTAATGCTCAAAGTGTCAAAATCATTGCTTTACTATGCTCAAAATTTAAAATAGATGGCTTCAATGGCTCCATAACTTCCAAAAACCCCTATATGGTCTCTTCCTACACCCGGTTTGGCCAAAACTTGAGTTGGAATCACTTCCTGGAAGTTTCTCCCAATTCTTTGTTGTCTCTGCTCCTCCAAAATGAACCTGTGTGAACTCTGCCTAGCTTTGGAGCGCATTTCCATGCCAAAACCAAGCACCCACGTGCATCCCGCAAAATTTGGCAATATGTCACACCGTTAGGAGACTTAGAACCTTTCTCGGCGGAGGAAGTGGTCGTGTGGCCCATGTGACCAAGCGTCGACCCCAAAAGTAGCACCTGTGTGCTATACCTTTTGTAACCTCCCACGCATTTGGTGGTCGTGTGGAAATGTATGACCAAGAGATTAACCGTTTGTAACCCTCGTGCCTTTCGGAAATATGGTGTATGGTTCATTTGTCAGCTCGTGACCAAGGATGGGGCTAGGCCCAACCCTTTCTCTGCCTGACCAAACCATTGATCAAACTTAAATATTTATGTGAAGGTATATGGGTAAGAAACATATGGCAGGGGGGATGGTAGTCCAATCTACTCCAAGTCATTTCCACTTGTCTCGGAGGTTGTGGGTTTGACCCCTACAGACTACAACCAAACTTTTATACCAGGGAACGGTTCCATGTGGCAACCCATGTCTGGGCCATGTGGAACCCTACCATTGGTCCACAACATGACATGTGTCAAACCCAGATAGGTCCACCTCATGTGCCAAATCAACACCTTTCCACGTCACCAATATGGCCCTGCCACATCAACAGTACGACCCTGCCATGTCAGACTGTACGAACTGTACAGTCAGCGAAATTTTGCTTATTTGAGGAAATGGACAGAACATGATATCTCTCGCATATAACATTCGTTTGAACCTGTTCAAGTTTCATTAGGATCGTGAAGACGAGGCCTATGAACGAGTCTGCTTTGAAGCAATTCCGAGCACTTTGTTTTTTGAACATATTTTGATCCCCTGGATCAGATATACTCTTGCAAAAGAAATTGTATGGAGGGAAGAACAGGAAAGAAGAAAATGGGGACATATTTGCACATCATATTTCAGCAAGAAACCTGTAGGTATGGACACTACTACATAAGTAGCGTTATGGACCAAGAAGATCATATGTGTGTTTCTGTTCTTATCAATTTCACATCATATCAGAAAAAAATTGTAGCTAGTATGACAAAGTAAGTGACTTAAATGATCCAATTTGACTCAAACATAATGCCAAAGAAAGCAAAAAAAAAAAATCAGAACTGATAAAAGTAAACAAGAAAATTAGTTGTAGAGACAGTGAAAGTAAATAAACCAAAGAAAAATATAAACATGAAGCATTTAAAATATGATCAATCAAATCATTATGGTTCAACATAATGCTTCAAATGTAAACCATTTGTTGTATATTAAAATAATCTCTCTTCCATGTCTTTTAATAAGGATGAGTTATTACCTATGACAGAGGTGATTTTATATGGACCCAGCCAAAGCTTCTAAAATTTAGAATGTTTTCCTTTATCAATGTGAGTAGAATCCCAAAGCAATATTTTCTCATCAACTCTGAAAATAATAGATTTAGTTTTTTTATCGAAGTATTTTTTAACAGTTTGTTTCCTTCTCCTCATATTTTCTAAAGCATGATTTCTTTGTTTTTCCAAGGAAATCAAAGCATTTATTCTTTGTGAAATATCTGTCCTGTTCAACTCTTCAACCTGTAATATTATTCGAAGTGAGGCAAGTTCAATTTCTACAAGAATAATAGTTTCTTGGCCATATAAGAGCTAAAATGGAGTATGGTCAGTGCTAGATTTAGTAGTGGTTCGATATTCCTAGAGTGCATAGGTGAGTAGTGTGTGCCATTGACAGGGTTTATCGTCTATGATCTTTTTCAAAATTTTGACTAGGTTTTTATTAGTGGACTCAACTTTCCCATTTCCTTCTAGGTAGAGGAAGTACAATGTTTCACACCAAATTTATCAAGAAATTGAGTGAACTTGGTAGACATGAAAGTTGGTCTGTTATTTGAAATAATTTCAAGAGGAAGACCAAAATGAGAAAAGATGTTATATTCCAAGAAATAGATGACCTTCTCATCTTGTGCACACTTGATTGGTACAAATTCAGTCCACTTAGTAAAGTGATATGATGTTGTAATTATAAAAACATGTCCTGCAGAAGATGGAGGATTGATAGGACCAATGAAATCTAAACCCCATTTAGAAAAAATAAAATTAGGAAGAACAGGTTGCAAGGGCATGGAAGAAAATTGTCCTTTACCAACAAATTTTTGACACTTATCACAAGCCCTTGTAAATTTGAAAGAATCTCTAAAAATGAAAGGCCAATAATACCCCATTCTTAATATTTTAAAGGCAGTGGCTTTTGCTGCAAAATGACCATCGATATGAACATTTGAATCCGTTGATCTACCAATTTCTCTCAAGATTTTCTAAGTTGTTGCATCATCTATACATCGTAACAACAACCCATCAACAAATCTTCAAAATAAAGAATTGCCCAAGATTAAATATTTATAGGATTCAAGGTGTAACCTCTTGCATTGATGAGATTATAGGTAATCAAGACACTTCTAGAATTGCAAGTAATAAACAAGGTCCTTATACCAAGGATGTTAAGAAAGATCAAGATGTTGATTTTCAATAAAAGACAATGTTGATAAGGCATTTTCATCATTTTCAGAAGAATCACTTGGTTCAAGTTGTTGAGCCAAGTGAAATGCTAAGTCACATCCCTTAATCATTTTTGATGTTGTGATTGTTAAATTGTGTTCTTGAATTTTCTCAAGCCAATGTGCAAGTTTTCCAGAAAGATGATTTAGTGAAAGTAAAAACTTGACAGCAGGTAAAGGGACTTTTACTTGTGTGTCCTTTCCAAGAATGAAGTGGACAAAAATTTCTATAGATTTAAAAAGAGAAAAAATATGTTTTTTAATAAGAGAATATTTGATTTCATCATCAGATAGGCTCTAGCTCATGTAAGCTACAGGTTGTTCATTGTTTTGAGCATCATTTTGTAGAAGAATAGTAGAAATTGCTTTGTCTGTTGAATTCGTATAGATAATGAAGTCTTTGTCAAAATTCAGTTTCACCAAGACCGGTGTGGAACTAATCGATCTTTTAATTCCCACCAAAGATTTTTCAACATCCTATGTCGAAGAAAAATATTGATCCTGTTTCAACATGTTATGAATAAGCTTAACCATTACAACGAAATTAGGAACAAATCTTCTAACAAAGTTGATTCTACCCATAAAAGATTGAATTTCCTTTTTAGATGTAGGGGTTGTAAGATTTAATATTGTGGTAACCCTTTCATGATCAATGTTGATCCCTGAATATGAAACAATGTGACCAAGAAGCTTACCTTGAGTAACACTGAAAATATATTTCAAAGGATTTAAAGATATGCCAATTTTTGCATCACAAAAAGACTCTTTTAAGATGATCAAAATGATTTGATCGGGTTTTAGAATATACAATTAAGTCATCAAGATAAATCTAAATTATTTTGCCAATACGATCATCAAAATCTATTTGCATATCTCTCTGAAAAGTGGCACCTGCATTAGATAATCCAAATGGAATCCACTCATAGGAAAAGGTTCCCCACTGAGTTGTGAATGTTGTTTTATATTTGTCTGTCCTCTTGAATCTAATTTGATTATAACCAGAAAAACCGTCAAGTAAGGACATCATTTTTTATCCACCAACTTGTTGCAAAATCATTTCCATATGGGGAAGGGAAAAGTTAACTTTTACACTATATCTATTAGAGCACATAAATTGACACACAATCTAATCTCACCATTCTTTTTTCACACGGGACCCAGGTTGGACACCCACTTGGAGTATTTAACGAGAAATATTATATGAGAATTTATTAACTTTTCCACTTCTTTTCTAATCGTAGCTTCAAGAGAAGGATTGATGGGTCTTTGTTTCTTCCTAACAGGTTTGGCTCCTTCCTTAATAAAAATAGCATATTGGATGACACTAGGATCAAAACTACTAAGATCCTCATAAGACCAAGAAAAAACATCTCTAAATTCATGGAATAAATCCATGAATTTCTTCTTTTCGTCTTTAGAACATTGGGCTCCTATTTTTAAAATCTTTGGAGTTTCCTGGGTTCCAATGTTCACATGAATGATATCTCCTATTTTCTATTTCGAATCCTCTTCTTTGTGATCTTTATTGTTGCTAACATCACTAGTTGAGAATGAGCTTTCGAGATGAGTCAAGCCTTTAGGAATTTTATTGTCTTCAAGAGAAATTATTTCCTTTGGCTTATATGGCCCATTCTGAATAAAATCACAAATGCTTTCATCGTCAAGGAAAAATTTCCATGATTCCTCATTATTGGGAATATGAGATCGATATAAGGATAAAAAAGTGCAATCGGTTCTTTGAGACAATAATTTCCTTGTAGGTGAAGTTGCAAAAACAACTAACCTATCAACTATTGAATTCAGTTCCCTTTTGATGTGGGTGATGTTAAAGGACAACAAATTTTGAATTAAAGTCCAAACATTTTGGGTGTATCATTTCAACAACCTATTGTTAGGATTATATATATTTTCTAACCAGATTTACAACAAGTTTCAAGTCTCCAAAAATAGTGAGATGACCACATCCTATGTTGTAAGCATTTTCAATTCCTAGGAGTAAGGCCTCAAATTCAGTAACATTGTTTGTACATGAAAATTCTATTATATAGGAAAATTTGTGAATTTAACCTACAAGAGAGTATAATATAATGCCTTCTTTGTTACCTTGACTTTAACATGCACCATAAAAGTGCATATGCCACATACCATCATCATAATCCTATGGATGTTCAAGAGGAGCATCATCTTCATAAAAAAAAATAGAATAGACACCTATATCTTCCTCAATATAATTTACATTGGGTTGAGGAACTTTCTCAATATACAGTGAAATTCTTCCTTCCCTTAAAACATGGCTGCAACGTCTATGTTCAACTGAATCTCATCTGTAGAAGATGGCTTAGGAAGCAAATCATGTACTGGAGGTGGAGGTGGTGGGACCACCTTCTCTGCAGATGAAGGAGGAGTGGCAGGATGTGATGGAGGGGCTGAAGCTTTATTTATTCTGGTGTATGTTAAATATTCCCTCTTCCTTAATTCCTTTCTCTAATCGTCTGTCAACTGATTAAAGGCCCAAAGTCTCCCCTCTCTTTCCCCCTGTCTTCTGACTTTGTAAATATGTTCTTGTGTGACTTTTTCATTTTGGAAAGTATAGATCATATCCATCAAGTTCATATTGTCGGAAGAATCTTCATCTCATCGGGGACACTCATCTTCTATGTGAGGATCTTGGCATGGAGAATACCAAGATGTTTTTTTCGTGTCAACCATTCCAACTGGCTTCAAAGTATCAGGGGCCTTTTCTTCTTGTTCAGTCCTTGGTTTCCAACTCGTGGCATCTGTAACACACCCACCCAACCACCCAGGCCAAGTTGCATCACTGATACTTCTCTTTACCATCAGTTTTGATACTATATTATAGCATCCCAAGACTTAACCTGGGCTATGCCACATAGAATTTTTTGAACTATATACATAAATTAAAAAGACTACAAATACTCTGCAAATATACAGATTCTTACGGAATAACACTAACAATTCACATGCAACATACACAAGGAAAACCCCCAAAAAATAAATGAATAAAGAATAATTCAATAAGTAATATAACACACAATTGATACTTATCTTTTGATAAAATACCACCAACTGCATGCAAACATTCCACGATCCTCCTAGCCTTAGACCATGCTGCTCATAAATCTCAGCAGTGGGTCACCCCTGAGCTGGGACTAAACTCCACTTGAGTAAGGGTTCCTAGCTAGGATGATGTATCTCAGACAAACAAAACAACTCCATCATGTGCCAACTCAAACCAACAACCCACAATCTTTCATTCCCCACATGCATGTCCCACCCCAGGAAGTGTGCCCTTTCTTTTCTCAATATACCTTCGACTACCCCACTTCCCTTCCAAGGCTTCAACAACATGCCGAACATGAAGTCTCAGAGCACCGTAGCTATAGTTGGGATCCCTCAGGAAATCAATTCCCAACAATTCTCTCACTTGGAGAGAGTTTCTCAGGGGTCTGAAAACCTGCCTCTTCAATCGACGGGCCTGACAACCCACCTCTTCAATCCCATGGGCCTGACAACCTGCTTCTCCAATCCCACCCTCAAGTCAGCCATGCATAGGTAAAGGTTATGGAAACAACAACGTTCAAGGAAGGTGCAGGTGATGGTAGCGACAACCTTTGGGTATGGTACTGGTGTGTTGCTTCTAACATAAAGGGTACATGTTACTGTTGATAACAAGAGAGGTATGGGGTTTATCTACCAAAGTGCATGCCGACTTGAGAGGTAAGACTCCTGGAGAGAATGGAACGAATGACAGTGTGAATCAATGGTTGAGTTACCCCCAAATGGACTAATTTCCCACATTTATTTGCATGCACCCTTGATGACACATGGCCCTCAAGGTGCTCATTTCTCTCCACTTGTAATTCATTCCCCTTCCCATAAGAACTTAGGATAAAATAATTATCCTCACCTTAGTCTTTAGGAATAATATTATAATATTCCTTTGGCAATAAGCCTTCTATCTTATCCCCCTTTCTATGCTCTTGCCCCCCCCTTTCCCTTCCTAGTGGAATTTAGTCTCCCATACTCTTTTATCGTGGTTGGTCTACACACATTGATGTATTTTATTAATGATATGAGTGCTTACATATACAAAAATATGCTCGTTGGCCTTTAAAATCTAGGCTCTCCAGCCTAATAATCACATAAGCCTTATGGCCTATAATAACTTGTCTCACCAGCCTATAAAACATATTTACATTTACAACTTGGGATCGATCTTGGGGTATTACATTCCCCTCCCCTTATATTTTCACTGTCCTCGGTGCAATATATATCCACATTTACCACCAAAATTTTCAAAAATCCTAAAAAAGATGCGGGTATTATGCCCACATAGCATTCTCAAGACCGTACCAAGTCCATTGGACTTTCACTAGCTCTATAGCTCAATTCCAGAGCTACTTGATCTTCCGGTCTAGTATGCACACCAGATGCACTTGAAAAGCACCTTCTTGCTCCACTTGAATCACATTCCAATCAATAACATGATTAGCATCATGTATATGATTTTTGAGAAAAGATACATGGAATACATTATGAATAGACATTGATGCAGATAATGAAAGAATATATGCTACATGCCCAATCTTCTCTAAGATTTCAAATGGACCACAATAACGAGTTTCCAACTTTGAACAAATTCCCAACTTTAGGGAACTTTTGTTGGCCTTCACTTTCAAGAATACATGATCACCCACTTTAAATTCCCTGTGAGTTTTTCCCTTATCAACATAGATTTTCTGCTTGTCTTAAGAAACCTTTAAATTCTATTTTATTTTTGACATCTTCTCTTCCATTTCCCTGAGTAATTCTGGCCCAACCAATGCTCTATCTGTTGGGTTGTCCCATCTTACAAGTGTGTTGAACCTTCTACCATAAAGTGCCTCAAATGGGCTCATCTTTAGAGATGCTTGGTACCCATTGTCATAATCAAACTCTACCAAGTGTAAGTTATATTCCCATTTTGATGGTTTATCCATCACATACATCCTCAACATATCCTCAATCACTTGATTCACCCTCTCTGTTTGTCCATCAAATTCTGGATGATAAGCTATGCTAAAATTCAAATTTGTTCCAAATCCTTTAAATAATCCTTTCCAGAAATTTGATGTAAATTTTGGATCTCTGTCAGACACAATTTTCTTGGGTATACCATGCAGTCGAGCAATTTCCCTCATATAAATATGAACAACGTTGGTTTCCTTGTGAGTGATCTTTACTGAAATAAAATGAGCAGCTTTAGTAAGCTTATCCACCACTACCATGATAGAATCATGCTGCTTATTTGTTTTAGGCAGTTTGGTGATGAAATCCATTGTTACAACTTCCCATTTCCACTCAGGAATGGGTTATGGTTGTAGCAAACCAGCTGGGTGTCTATGCTCAACCTTGACCTTTTGACACTCCAAACATTTGAGAATGCACTGAACAACTTCTTTCTTCATGCCCGACCAATAATATTGGCTCTTGACAGCTGCAATAGTTTTTTGATACCCTGGGTGCCCAGCATAAGGTACATTATGAATTTCTCTCAGTATAAGTTTTTTCAATTCTTGGGAATTTGGTACATAAATTATGCCTCTGTACCTGATAATTTCATCATTTCCCGGCTTGTAGTCTTCAATTTTCCATTGCAACCAAGCTTGTTGTAATTTTGTTATTATTTCCATGTATTGAAAGTCTGATTTTGTAGCTTATAAGATTTTGTCTTTCAAATTTGATTGGTACATGCTAATGGTTGTAGCATGTAACTCATGCACCCTTCTGCTAAGTGCATCAACTACCTTGTTCTCTTTCCCTTTGATATGCTTTATATCAAAGTCATATTCATTAATAAATTCTAACCACCTATTTTTCCTGGCATTTAGAGTTGGTTGTTCAAATAAATATTTCATACCATTATTGTTTGTTCTCAAATCGAACCTTTTTCCCATGAGGTAGTGCCTCTACATCTTCAAGGCATGCACTATGGCTGCCAATTCCAAATCATGAGTAGCATAGTGCCTTTCATGCTCCTTCAACTTCCTTGATTCATAACATACAACATACCCATTTTGATTGAGGACTCCACCAAGTCCTTCTTTACATGCATCGGTGCATACAATGAATTCTTCCTTTGGATCAACAATCCATAGTATTGGAGCATTGGTTAATAAATACTTCAAGTGTTGGAAACTCTTTTCACACTCCAATGTCCATTTAAACTTCACTCCCTTCTTTTGCAAGGAAGTGATTAGGTGTGCAATCTTTGAGAACCCTGCAATAAATCTTATGTAGTAGCCTACAAGTCCCATGAATGATATGACCTATGTCACATTCTTAGGTGATGACAATCCTCTAATGGCCTCAATATTTTCAGGATCCGCGACTATCCCTTATTTATATATGATATGTCCCAAACAACGAATTTACTTCTCATAAAATGAGCACTTGCTCAATTTGGCATACAACTGATGCTCCCTTTATACCTGTAGTACCATCATCAAGTGTTGTTCATGCTCTTCCTATGACTTAGAATAGATAAGTATGTCATCTAAAAATACAATGACAAACATATCTAAGTATTATTTGAAAATACCATTCATTAAGCACGTGAAGACAACTGGTGCATTTGATAACCCAAATGGCACCACTGTGAACTCATAATGCCCACACCTTGTTCGGAAAGAAGTCTTGTTGATGTATTCTTCCTTAATTCTTACCCAATGATAACCTGACTTGAGATCAATCTTGGAGAATATTTTTGCATTCTTCAACTGATCAAAGAGGTCATCAATCCTTGGCAAAAAATACTTATTCTTCACAGTTACCTTTTTCAACCGCCTGAAGTCCATGCAAAGTCTCAATGTTCCATCCTTATTCCTCAAAAATAATTCTGGGGCACCCCAAGGTGACACATTTGGGCATATATACCCATTCTTCAGAAGCTCTTCAAGTTGCATTTGCAACTCCTTCAATTCCAGTGTACTTATCCTGTAAGGGGTCTTGGATACTGGAGTTGTTGTAGGCATCAAATTTATGGAGAAATCAATGACTCTTTTAGGGGGTAATCCTGGTATTTCTTTAAGTACACCCCCAAACTCCTTTAGGATTTCATAATATTCAATATTTGACACCTTATCTTTAGGTGTCTCTTCCATATGAGCTACAAATATTTGACACCCTTTTCTGTAACTTTTCTTCAGCTGCAATGTCGATATTTCTTCGATAGTTATTGCCCTGGGAATTCCCTGTACTATTCTTAGGTTCCCTTTCTCATCCCAGAAAGTAAATGCCTTACTATAACAGTCTAGGATAACATGGTGTTGGTCCAAGCAATCCATACCAATTAGAGTCATAGGAACCTAAAGGCAAGATGTTTAAATTTGCCTTGGTGCTCAGTCCATTCATGTCCATTGGACATGACTTAACCATCTCATTAATTTTTCTTTTGGCTTTGGTAGCCAATTGTACCAACCAATATTTTCCATGCTATCTTCTTGGAAAATGCAATCTTTCCACAATCTGAGGATTGATATAACTATGACTAGCTCCATAATCAATTAGAATAGCAATGGTTTGGTTGTTGATCATACCTTCCACTTCAATCATATGTGACTAAAAATTGACTTGCTTGTTGTCCAGGGATGCATAGATCCTAGGTACATTTATGCCCATGTCCTCCACTGTTTCAGCTTGCTGTCTATTGCGAACAATCCTCACTTTTTCACCTCTGTGAGGACAATCTCTACACATATGATCTCCCTTACAACCCCAACATTGAATAGGTGGCTCCCTTGGCCTTTGCCCCCCTGTCTCAATCATTCTGGGTTCTCTAGAAGTTGGTTGTCCCTGAGGGATATTTTTGAGGAATGGTGGATTAGTCCCCTTCTTCTTCTGTTCCATCTTGTACTTCTTCTTATCTTCCCAATATTTTTGGAAATTTTGCCTTCCTTTACGCTGATCATATAAGAATTTAACTCGCCTTATGGTCTCCTCCAATGTTTTTGGATCATCATATTATATATTGTTACTGATGAATGATGGAAACCCACTCAAATACCTCTGAATCTTAACTGTCTCATCCTTGATTAAAGAGACAGACTTTAGCAGTTCTAAAAACCTTCTTTCATATTCATCTATGGTCACACTCCCAAGCTTGAGTTCAAAGAACTCTTTCATTTTCTTGTCATAGTATCTCTTAGTAAAGTATTTATTTTGAAAATACTTCTTGAATTTCTTCCAAGTAACATTTTTATCTTTAATGTGTTGCACCTGCAGAAGTTGGTCCCACAACATGGATGTCTTTCCCTTGAGCTGATAGATAACAATTCTTGCTTCTGCATGTGAAGAATAATTATGTAATTGAAAATACTTTCTCATGCCTAGCAGCCATGTCTCTGCATCTACATCCTTCTTGTGCTCACCTTCAAATGTAGGAGTTTTGATTTTGTTCATTTCTCCTTGTAGCTCATCCACCCCAAACCTCCTCTTATGCTTTTTGACAGGGGATGGACTTGAGCTACTGTGTTCTCTCCTAGTGGAATGCCTTGGGGAGTGATGGTGATATCTTCTAACACTTCTTGTTGTTCTTCTCTCATCACAAGACCTATGACTTTCTGATTTTCTTAAGTCATTCTCTTTATCCACCTTCTTTTCGATTGTGTCCAAGCTTTGCATTAAATTTATGTTGAAGTCCTCCTACTACTCCTTGGATTTCATAAGCCTTTTATTATCATTTTTATAACTTTGGACATCCTTTTGTAGATTTGTACTGGTCTCTACCAAGTTCATGCTTTCTTCCTTTCCTTGTCCATGTCCATTTGAGTTTGTACCTTCATTACCCATATGAACATCCATCCCTCTGATCTCATCCTCCTAGTTGTAATCCCTTGTGTATCTTCCATCCCTCTTCACTCTGTGTTGATCCTATTATGATCTAATTGTTGTTAACTCTACAAACTGTGCAACGAACATAACTTGTTAGGCTAATTGTTTTATAGATTGCATGAAATTATAAACAATTTTGGTTCATAATGCATCAAATTTCTTTCCTCTGATTTTCTGAGAAATTGACTATCCAGATCAATTTTCTGGGTGAAAATTTGTATTCTACTATCCAAGATCTTTCCAATGACTTCTCTCTTGCTCAATTCTAAGTCTTGAGCAGAAAGTTATGGTTATATGAAAAATTGTCCTTTCTGTGAGGGCACTCCTTGTACACATGATATTTTTCGGAAGCCGAATTAGCTCTCAGACCCATGCTGGGTCCTCTCTTTAGGTTTATAGGCTTCTGTAATTTCCCCCAATTGCAGGTCCGTACAAATGAGAAATCTATGGGCTCCTTCTCTAATCCCTTTTCTTTCTTTGAAATCAATTTTCAGGCAGTAGCCCCCTTTATTTCGGCCCAAAATTCATGTGACCACGGGCTAGAACTAGGTGCTTACTTACATGGAGCTTATTTGGAGCTTCAAGACTTCGAGGCTACGAAAATTCGGGCTTCAGAGGTTTCTCCTTCAACACACTTCATTTTCCCCGAATGGTGAATTGGCGAAGTTTCGAACAAACGCTTCTTTGGAGCTTCAGGGCTCCGGTGCTTTGGAACTTCGAGCTTTAGAGGTTTTTCCTACACCATACAACATTTCCTCCAAACTCCGAAGTGACGAACCCCTCGAACGGGTGTTTCTCTGGAGCTTTGTTACTCTGATGATTTAGAGCTTCAGGCTTCAGAAGTTTCTCCAACACAACACAACATTCCCTCTGAATGTCAAAGTGGAAAACTCTCCGAACGGTGCTTCTTCGGAGCTTCGGGAATCCGACGCTCCAGAGATTCGATCTTAGAAAGTTTTTACCACACATCACGCTAAGTTCCATGAATTCCAAACTGGCGAACTACTATGACGCTCCCAGGCTCCAGAGATTCATGTTTCATAAGTTTTTACAACCCCACACCATAAATCACCCGAACACCAAATTGGAGAATTCTGTAAGGACTCATAGATCAACGGTCGACATTCTCCGTCAAGATATATGGTTAATAGAAGCTCCAAGATTCCAAGCTTTGGGAGTTCTGAGACTCCAACGCACGTTGCCTCCAGAATTGTTGAATGCCGAATTCGAGATTGATGGTTCTCGTTCCTCTTGCAACCGACGACTGAGATCTCCTACAGAACTTCGGGCTTCAGGAGTTCTCGATATTGATCACCACCAAACTCTTGAACTATAGAACGTTCAATCAACGAAGGAAAAAGATCCAGGGTTGACACTCACTTGTCAATGGACGGTCGGGTTTGACTCCGGGTTCGGGGCTTCGGGTCTTTTCACACCAAAACACTTTTCAACCACGATCTTCCATATCGCCGAACTTTCGGACACCCGCTAATCTATTGACATGTGTCCTCAATGAAAACGATCAGTCTCTTCTTAGGAGTTCGGGACTTCGGGAATTTCCCTACTCCGTGCAACAATCACTAACTTTTTTTAGAGTGTCAAACTTCCAGACTCTCGCTAATCTGCTGACACGTGTCCTCAACAACGAACGATCAAGATCTTCTCCAGAGTTCGAAACTTTGGGACTTTGGGGATTTTTCCTCCCTTTCAAAAAACAACAAAAAACTATCGGAGCAACGAAGTTCAAAGGACTTCAGTGCTTAATGACAACGCACCTTCTCCAGATTCGATGACTATGAGGGATATTTCTTCTTCCAAACAAATCCAATGACCCAGATCTAATCTTGTGGCCCAAATCAACAGTTGTTGTGTTTTCCTTCCTCTGTTGGCTTTCTTGAACCACTAAACCTCCTGAGCTTTGGAACACAGTCCAAGTTTCTCTTAGTGGCTTCCTGGCACCTAGGGATGCATTGTAACTTCAAAACTATGTGAAATTCCGCATCAATTTCAACTTGCTCGGCCCATCTAGGTTCAGTGTTGAAAAATGGAGCTATGATACCATATTGTAACACACCCACCCAACCACCCAAGCCGAGTTGCATCACTTTTACTTATCTTTACCATCAATTTTGATACTGTATTGTAGCATCCCCAGACTTAAGCTAGGCTATGCCGCATAGAATTTTTTGAACTGTATACATACATTAAAAAGAATACAAATACTCTGCAAATATACAAATTCATGTGGAATAACACTAACAATACACATGCATCATACACATGGAAAAACCCATAAAAATGAACGAATAAAGAATAATGCAACAAGTAATATAACACAAAATTGATACTTATCTTTTGATAAAAGACCACCAATTGCATGCAGACCTTCCACGATCCTCCCAGCCTTAGACCACGCTGCTCAGAACTCTCAGAAGTGGGTCACCCCCGAGATGGGACTAAACTCCACTCAGGTAAGGGATTCCTAGCTAGGCTGATGTATCTCAGACAATAGCAACAACAGTGTCAGGTTCCAACTCAAACTAACAACCCACAGTCTCTAATTCCCCACATGCCTATCCTACCCTAGGAAGTGTTCCCCTTCTCTGCTCAATAGACCTTAAGATGCCCCACTTCCCTTACAGGGCTTCGACAATAGGCCAGACATGAAGTCTCAGAGCACCGTAGTTGTAGTTCGGCTCCCTCAAAAAATCAATTCCCAATAATTCTCTCACCTGGAGAGAGTTTCTCACTATCCTGACAATCCCCCTCTTCAATACATGGGCCTGACAGCCCGCCTCTTTAATCCCATGAGCCTGAAAAATCGCTTCTTTAGTCCCGCGCTTAAGTCAACCAGGCACAGGTAAAGGTGATGGAAACAACAACGTTCAGGGAAGGTGCAGGTGATGGCAACTACAACCTTCGGGTATGGTACTGGTGCACTGCTCATAACAAGAAGGGTACACGTTACTGTTGATAACAAGAAAGGTATGGGGTTTAGCTGCCAGAGTGTGTGCCGACTTGAGAGGTAAGATTCCTGGAGAGAATGGAACAAATGACAACATGAATCAATGGCCGAGTGACCCCCAAATGTAGTAATTTCCCCCACATTTATTTTCATGTGTCATTGATGACACATGGTCGTCAAGCAACTTGTTTCTCTCCACTTGTAATTCATTCCTCTTCCTATAATAACTTAGGATAAAATAATTATCCTCACCTTAGTCTTTAGGAATAATATTATAATATTTCTTTGGAAATAATCCCTCTAGCTTAGCTCCCTTTCTAGGCTCTTAGCCCCCCCTTTCCCTTCCTAGTGGAATTTAGTCCCCCATACTCTTTTATTGTGGGTTGTCTACATGCAACGATGTATTTTATTAATGATATGATTGTTTACATATACAAAAATAGTCTCGCTGGCCTTTAACATCTAGACTCTCCGACCTAATAATCACATAAGCCTTCTGGCCTATAATAACCTGGCTCACCAACCTATAAAACATACTTACATTTACAACTGGGGATCAGTCTTGGGATATTACAACATCTTTTTGTTGTCTAGAAAACTGAGGTTTGGGGGTAGATTGATTTCTCTCCACAGTAATTAATTGACCCATAGTTTGATTCTGTGCTTGGACAAATTGAGTACTCATTTGATCTATCTTATGAGTCAAGAGGGTAATCGGATTAGGAGTACTACTACTGGGAACCTTAGTCTTTGTTTCTTTCTGGACACGAGGATACTGAAAATGATAAACCTTTGAATCAATGAGATTTTCTTTTATCTCTGCACTATACTCTTTGGCTTCTGCCAAAGAATTGGGCTTCTTGTCCTTCAGAATAAAACAAAACTTCCCATCGAATGCATTGACATATTGGAGACGAAATATTGCAGTGGTAGGATGAATATTTTATGGAATCTAATTGTATAATCTATCGAATCTGGTGTCAAACTTGCTCACTATCTCATTCTCCTTTTTCTTTATCTAATTGAACTGAGCTACAAGCATCCCGTTATCTTTTTTCGTTGTCTATTTGTTCTTGAATAATTTGGAAAAATCTTCGTAAGATGCAACATTCTTGTTAGGAAGCCCTCTAAGCCACCTATGAACATCTTCGGTCAAAGATGAGGCTAGTAGTCTCATGGATACATCCTCATGTTCCACTTCTGCATTTTCCATGTCTCGGCCTACGACATAAAGATGATCATCTCTGGTGCTGACATTGTTTCCCAGAAACTTTGGAAACCATTTGTGAGACTCTTTCGACATTGTGTTGGGGTATCCAGGGATGGTGGCCATGTTAAGGGGATTGTAAAGGTATTTTCCCCAAGGGTGAGCCATTGGAGCAAAGGGAAGGGTACCTTGGGAAATGATTTTGACAACAGTAGACCTGAAGGGAGGCCTTCTTCGATAAACCTTAGAATGTTTGAACCTCCCTGGGGGAAAATGATTAAAGGAAGAAGGGTTCTGGGAAGGTGGAGTCATGAGATGAGTTCAAGAAGAGCTCATCAAAAGTGAAAAGGGAACATCCTCAGTGGAGTTGCCAAGAAATCTAGGGGAAAGGCTTTGGGATAGCTTGCCAAAGTGTTGTTGGGGTTGGGAGGAGGATTCAAAATCCTCCCCGACAACGGTGCCAAAATGTTATTGCACAAGTTGTAGTTTGGGAAAAGCTTGACCCAACTACCAAATGGAGAAAACTTAGAGAACACCTACCCACTGTCACCTTAGGAAAGTATACCGATCACTTTAGAGATGAGAGAATCACCTCAAGGGGGGAATCCCGGTGAGCCTGGGGGAAATGAGATGGAAAGTGAAGAGATGAAATAAAGTCCCCCTAAATTTCAAGATAGAAGCTGCATAAAGGCTTATGGAAGAGTCTTGGTGGTATCTAATGGTTGCCAAGAGACAATAAACATTTGCAAAGAATGTTGTTCCTGCTTGAGACACAAGAACAAACCAAGAATATATGTATAATGTTAGGTGGACAAGCAAGTTAATCTTGATGTCCCTAATTGCAGCAGTAAACAATAATGTATATCAACAAATAAATAAGTATTAAAACTGCTAAACAAATGCTAAAATTCCAAAAGATGATGCAAGAGATAAGCTAGATAAACACTAGTAATCCCCAATTATGAAAGCATAATACTTCAACAATGAAACAAGGTTGTAATAAAAGGTGTTTGCAGAGATATTTTTCAGCCTTATGGTTGTAGAAACAAGTTGTTACATAAGTAAATCCAACCACCAAAACTCACAAACAATCCACCCAAAATTTGCGCTAAGCCAAGTAGATAAATGTGGCAAACTCTTAGCAAGTTATAAACGAAAGTGTGTTAGGGTTTCTGCAGCCCTAATGATAGTATATTAATATCTATAACAAAAGCAAGTAATTCCCCTTCAGAGGGGACACCCTAGTGACTAAGAGGTGCGCTAGGCACAAGAAACAAAACCCAAATTGCAGAAAATTGAAATGGCCAAAAATCACGTTTCCCAATGCACTATTT
Source organism: Picea engelmannii (assembly GCA_009831015.1). NCBI lineage: Eukaryota > Viridiplantae > Streptophyta > Pinopsida > Pinales > Pinaceae > Picea > Picea engelmannii. The sequence continues at coordinate 22,321 of WSFP011373454.1, forward strand.
TATTTCTCCAATGAAAAAAAGTAAATGACTAGTGCCTTGACTATTGGGTTATGAAGTCAAAGAATGAGTTAACTATACTACTTCCTTGGGGGTGTAAACCCTCTTACTCCCCAAGGCAGTTAAAGATAACTAGGAAAGTGATAGAAGGGTGTAATCCCTTTTACTTCTCCTAGCACTTCCTTAAGTAACAAATTATTTCCAAGACAAATATTGATGAGCTTAGTGGGGTTATATGCACTTATACTCCCCAATAAGTTCAACTAGTTAAACTTGCAACTAAGAAAAATAGACAATAACAAGATGAAACCCTTCAACTAGAGCAAGAATCAACAAGATAAACTTCTGCTTTACCAAGAGTTATCCACCAATATGCAAGAGAAAATCTCCATAGGAGGTAGCACACCAATTCCTTCCACCAATATCAAAGTAAACCATGAAAAATTCAAAAGAGAGAGAAAAATGCCCAAGGTTAGTGAAAATTTAATCCAAGTACTTCTCACACTAGGAGAGTTATGTTATGAAATGAGATCCACGTGATCTTTATTTATACAAAATATTTAAAACATAGCTTGCCCACTTAATTAGGGTAAAACATAAGATAAGGGGTCAACAACCCTTATCTTACCCCTTTACACAAATTATAATATTTAATTTACACTTTTTCACATTAGAAACCCTAAAACAAGATGACATAACCTATTTATGGAGATGTTTTGACACTTTCCAAGTCGTTGGAGGAGAAAATGGACATCGTTGGGGCTCCTAGAGCCTCCTCTTCATGTGCCAAGGTCAATCCATGCCTCCTCCAGTCAAATCATGACAAGTGTCAATGAACAACAACTCCATCACCACCAACCCTAGCCCTAGGTGACGTCAAGCCCCAAAGAGTGACGTTTTTCCCCTCCTAGGAAATTCGTTTGGCGTGTGAGGGCTAGGCTAGGACCTCCAAGGTGTCTACTAGGCCTCCAAATGCAAGTCGTCATGATCTGACATGTGGGCCCATGGAATCCAACCTGTGGGTTTCAAGCCCCATGGAAGCCAAAGCTAGGCTTGTTCCTTCAAAACTGTCCACCAAACAAGGTCTTGCAAAACAAATGTGTACACCCTCCAAATATCTCAAGTTAAAATATCATGGCAAGTGAAAACCACATATAATAAACAATACATCTAAAAAAGTGCATCCAAACTACCTCATCAAATTAAACAAATGCTCAAAGACCCTATACAATTGACCAATTTTAGGTATGGGAGGGGTGTCATAAAAGTCCTATTGGGTAAACCAAAACCCTCAAGGAGGGGATGCTCCCAAGGGTGCCCCTTCAAGATCAATTAGTGGATGATGAGGTGGATAGGGGTTTAGACTTCATAGGTCAAAGGGTTTCATGACATACAAGGGCTCGTATTGTCTCATCTATGGGTGCCTTTGTAGAGGGTGTGTTGTACCTTCGTTCTCAATGCATCCTTTTTCCAAGCCCATTCATTGCCATTAATTAGTTAATATTCCAAAACTTTTGGTACTCCCTAGAGTGAAATCGATTAGCTTGGGTTATATCACCACAAGGTCCACTTGAAGTTAGAGGTACATAGAGTGCCATATGCAAGGAAAGGAAGGGACACCGCATGAGTGTACAAGCCTCAATAAGTGGGGACATGTATATAATGTTATTTTCCTTTTGCAGGTCTTTTATTTTTTAGGAGAAGATTTTCATTGCTCTCAAGGCCTCTTTGGGCGAGTATCCGGAAGGTTTATATTTTAGGCTTTTATCTTTTTCCAGCCACCATCCCTCTGGGCTTTCAACCCCTTCTTCCCATGAGATGAGGTACATGCCCTTCTTCGGTCACTAAAGCCAAAGAGCATAGAAGAGGGAAATGTGATGAGCGGAAAGTGATAAGTATGGTCGAGAATGGTATGATGACCCCTCAAGGGAACCCTAGTTACATCCCTTCCCCAAATGTTGGCCACTTATTAGGAAATCGATGACAGTCACCAAGGTGAAACAGGGTCAAAAGCACAATTTCCAAGTAGGCATTCTATAATAAAAAGAAGATTCAATATAACATGATTAAATGCCTCAAATTATAGGGTGATTACCTGCCACAATACCTGACTTGTACCACATGGAGAAAGACCTATGGTACTTCCAAAAGCTAGTTGGTGTGGTGGATGCGATTATGATGGATGGAAATGTGGTGATAGAGTGGGATTCCATATGTGTAAGTGGACACTGCTAGTCATGTGGTCTCTCAATACTCCATGTCCACAACTCGAGGGCCTCGAGACATCATGTCCTCAGTTATCCCAAAAATTGGGGATAACATCTGGCTCCTACTTGGGTACATGTGCTTGTCGTAGAGTGTATGAGAACCACAACATCTCTTGGTAGAATTGTGCCTACACACACTAAGAGAAAAAAATCTTCAATAGTAGGATGGCTTGGCTCATCCTTTTTCCATATACATAAAAAAATCCAAAAATGAAACTGATATAAAAATTAATATTTTTATAATTTTTTCAAAAAAATTCTAAACTAAGTATGAAATCAATATGCAAGTAGAGGAAAATGAAATATGAAATGCATCTAATCTAACATGAGTAATGAAGACGAAAATGCAAGGAAATAAAGATGGCCTACCTACTTACCTCGGACCTAGGCCCTAAAGAAGTCATGTGATATGAACATAGGGCCAGAGAAGAGATCCATCCACTGGTAATGGCATCTTTCCCCCATCCAAAGCTGTCAAGTAATACTTTTATTGATCAGACTTCTTCTTGATGATGTAAGGGACAAACTATGAGGTATCATCCTTCTGGTCATATATGGTATTTCCCTTTTTCTTGTCCCACATGATTGCAATACTTCCTTCACTGTAATTTATGTAAGGTATATTCTCAATGTATGGATAAGAAGGAGGTTCTATGTTGACTGCCCTTTTGATGGCTTCCTCACGTTCTTTATCTTATTTCCTCAATATTTGGATAGAACCTGGCTCTTTTCCCTGGAAATTTGTAAGTTTTTCTTTGTGTTCATATGTCCTTGGGATAAGCCAACCTATGGATTCCTCCTACATAAAAGGCAATTCCCGTGGATCATACTCAATGGTGTCTGATATTTCATCAAAATCATCTTCACTTGTATAGTCAGGACCATTAGGACCATTCAAATGATTTTCAACTCACTCTCGACTGTACAATACCTCGAAAGTGCCATCTCCCATGGGGATGTGTGCACAGGTGAGGTCCATGCTAATAAAAACCCTAAGGTAAATAAACCAACTCCTTGATAAGAGCATCCCCCAAGAACCTGGGACATCAATCACCACTATATTCATGAGGAGGGTGATATGTGGAAGGTCAGTAAAAAATACCTCAACGTCCTAACATAAACAATAAACTTTGACCCTTTTAGAATCAATGCGACATACGTTTCCATAGGGTCATGTTGTCTTCAAACCAAGTTGTTCCATAACCTTTAATGACATGACAGTCGCGAAGGCCCCAGAATCCAACATATAGTTTCTCAAGCGGAGGCCATTCATGCCCAATGAAAGGTAGAAAGGAGGATTGTTGTCCTTTTGCTGGTCAAGATACATAGTGTTCAGAATGATGGGATGATTTCCATTCTCATACAGTACCCGTGATAACTTCAAGATCTCTCTCCTTACAAAAGGGATCTTGCACATCTCTATTATCGGGACTATCATTTTTAATTTTCCAAACTTGGCTGCAACATCTATGTTCAACTGAATATCATCTGTAGAAGCTAGCTTAGGAGGAAACTCATGCACTGGAGGTGGAGGTGGTTGGACCACCTTCTCTGCATATGGTGGAGGAGTGGTAGGTTATGATGGAGGGGCTGAAGCTTTATTTCTTCTGGTGTATGTCAAATATTCCCTCTTCATTAGTTCCTTTGTTTGATCATCTGTCAATTGATTCAAGGTTCAAAGTCTCCCCTCTCTTTCCCCCTATCTTCTGGCTTTGTCAATCTATTCTTGTATGACTTATTCATTTTGTAAATTACAGATCATATCCATGAAGTTCACATTGTCGTAATAATATTCATCTCGTTGGGGACACTCTTTCTTCTCTATGAGGCTCTTGGCACGAAGAGAACCACACTATTTTTTCTGTGTCAACTATTCCAACCAGCTTCAAAGTATCACGGGCCTTTGCTTCTTGTTGAGGCATTGGTTTCCAACCCATGGAATCTCTTTGTTGTTTGGAAAACTGAGGTCTGGGATCAAGTTGATTTCTCTCCAAAATATTTAATCGGCCCATGATTTGATTGTGTGATTGAACAAATTGAGTACTCATCTGATCTATATTCTGAGTCAAGAGGGAAATTAGATCAGGAGTACTGCTACTGGAAAACTTATTATTTGTTTCTTCCTTGACATGAGGATACTGGAAAGGATCAACCTTTGAGTCAAGGATATTTTCTTCAATCTCCGCACTGTACTCTTTGGATTCTGCCAAAGCAGTGGGCTTCTTGTATTTTGGAATAAAACAAAACTGCACATCAAATGCATTGACATATTGGAGATAAACTATTGCAACGATAGGAAGAAAATATGTTGGAATCTGACCGCATAATATGTCGAATATGGTGTCAAACTTGCTCATTATCTCATTATCCATTTTTTTTTATCTGATTGAACTAAGCTACAAGCATCCCATTATATTTTTTTGTTGTCCATATGTTCTTGAATAGTTTGGAAAAATCTTCATAAGATGCAACATGATCGTCAGGCAACCCTCTGAACCACCTTTGAGCATCTACAGTCAAAGAAGATGCTAGTAGTCTCATGAATACATCCTCATGTTCCACTTCTACATTTTCCATGTCTCGGCCTACAACATAAAGATGATCATCTACGGTGATGACATTGTTTCCCAGAAACTTTGGCAACTATTTGTGAGACTCTTTCAACATTATGTTGGGGTATCTAGGGACAATGGTCATATTAAGGGGTTTGCAAAGGTATTTTTCCTAAGGGTGAGCCATTGGAGCAAAGGAAAGGTTACCTTGGAAAATGTTTTGACAACAGGAGACTTGAGGGGAGGCCTTCTTCGATAAACCTTAGAAGGTTTGAACCTCCCTGGGGGAAAAGGATAAAAGGAAGAAGAGTTATAGGAAGGTGGAGTCACTGGATGATATTCAAGAATATCTAATCAAAAGTGAAAAGGGAACGTACTCAGTGGAGTCGCCAGGTAAGATACGGGAAAGGCTATGGGATAGCTTGCCAAAGTGTCATTAAGGTTCAGAAGAGGATTCAAAATCATCCTCGACAACGACGCTAAAATGTTATCACATAAGTTGTAGGTTGGGAAAAGCCTGATGAAACTACCAAATGGCGAAAACTTAGAGAACACCTACCCACTATCACCTTAGGCATGTATTCCCATCACTTTAGAGATGAGAGAATCACCTCAAGGGGGGAATCCCTATGACGTTGGGGGAAATGAGATGAAAAGTGAAGAGATGAAGTAAATTCCCCCTAAAGGTCAAGATAGAAGTTGCGGAGAGGCTTGGGGAAGAGTCTTGGTGGTATCCAATGGTTGCAAGAGACAAGAAACACTTTCAAAGAATGTTTTACCTGCCTGAGACACAAGAACAAACCGAGCATATATGTATAATGTTAGGTGGAAAAGCAAGTTAATATTGTTGTCCCTGTTATCACATAGTTTGTAGCTAGGATAAAAGGCTATAAGGTAGAGGGCCAAACTGGCGTAACAAGAACCTATCCCACCCAATGTCACCACGATGGGAAGACTCTTTCTATTTAGGGAGGCTAGGCCCAGGGGAGACGTCCCCGGTGACCTGGGGTTTTGAAAGGGAAAAGGATAAAAGGACAAGAACAAGTTCCCCCTTTCACAGATCACCGCCAATCAGATAGTCCTGGCTAAACAACCAATAATAAATTATAACCAAAGAAAAGAAAAGGACATGCTTGAGACAATACAATAAGGAAAATGATACGTGCAATCCTGGTTAGTACTTCATATATATTAAAGACTATCTAATATTCAATCTGAGCAATTAAAAGTAAATGTTGACATAGTCAATGTTTACAAAATAGTAATGGCAGTAATGTCACTTCATCAATAAATACTATAATGATACAACATTCAATACAACAAACAACCTCTTAAATATATTAATTCTTTCAACTACCATCCAATTACTCAAAAGAAAAAATGTTGCTGCAAATAAGATGAAATATTCAAAGATGACGCCAAGAACTTAGGGTTAGTAGGTTAGGGTTAATGTAGTTAGGGTTTCAATTCAAAAAATGTTTGAGAGTGTTTTAGACCCAATTCTACTTCAACGTTTGAGGTTGGAGAACAATGCCTTAGGGTTAAATGGAGTCAAAAAGTGAAGGACGCACAGGTTGAAGGAGACAAGATTTAAAAGGACTAGAGGGAAAAGTTTCAAGGTGCTGCTAAAGCAGGGCCTCAAAGACAGAACAATAGGGGAGAGAGGCTCACTTTGGTTTTGCAAAAGAAAGGCCTCGTGCTCTCTCCTCCTTCCCGGCAAAAGACTAGCTCAGATGAATCACAAAGTCAAGACGAGAAAGCTTAAAGAGGGAGAGTGTTGCTGCGGCAAGGCTCTTTCTTCAAACCCTAAAGAAAAACGGCCCTAGGTGTAGATAACCTAGGCCTAGGACATCTTCCTTCTCTTGGACTTTACAACGTACGACTAGCATAGGGGAAAGAGAAACAAGGAGTGTAGCTATAACGACTAGGCTCTCTTCCTCTCTTTCAATGGCTAAAGGTTTCTCTATCAGGGGACATGAGACAAGGACCTACTTGTGTGCTTGTCACCTAGGGTTTTGATTCAGCAAATTTATAAGCAATATGCAATAAATTTAAACTACGACCATTCAATAAGAAGTTTTGCAGAATAAACACTTACAATTCATGAAGAAATAACCATGCAAACCCTAATTGTAACACCTTCCTTCAAGAGAAACACCATAAATGCCAAAAAATCTCTTCCTTCAACAAGTGCGCATCACTAGTTCAACCAAAAACCCCAATAGGGCACTAAAAATCAGACCTCACTATGAGTGAGTGATCATTGATGATAGAAATGAGAGTCAAAACCCTCAATATATAGTGTATCAATGACCTAATTTTACCTTTTAGGTCATAAAAAGGCCGACAATGCCATAATGTCAAAATAATACTGTTTTTACATTAAATGCTAAGTAAAAATCCCTAATCAAGTAAAAATGAGAGTGAAAACCCCTTCAAAGGAGGTGCTAGCCCTTTCTAGGGAAAATGAGACACCAAGGAGCAAAACGTTAGCCCCGCAGGGGCCTCTCCAACATGCCACATGTGCCACTGTTGCCCAGTCTGCCTCCAAAAGCATCCATGAAGCTGGATGATGTCATGGTGAAGATGGAGACGTCCCAAGCCTTCCAAGGATGGCGTTCCACTGAAAAGGGGTCATTCCCCCCAGGTCTAGTCCTGCCAGAGTGCTTCTAATGGAACATCCTCTTCCTCTCTAGTGCAAAAGCCCTGATCCATATCCATCCTATCTCTACCCCTTGATGGGGTCTCAACATCCATATGGTGGGCTCTTCAGCCCGATGGAGGTCTGAATTGGTCATCTCCCCATGTGTACCGGTCCAAATGGTACTTGTCCTTCGGGCATGGTCCTGCACATCAAAAGCTATGCCCTCCATGGGTTCATCAGTCACCAGGATCATAGCAATGTTAATCACATCTCATCATCAATATTATTAAACATATGCATAAAAATCCTAATACATCAGTCAATAGCTCAAAGACAATACAAAAACCTGCAATACAAGATTGGAGAAAAAGACAAGACGTCCTATTGGACTAGTGTCCACAAGAAAAGGAAAGTTTCCAGGAAGATTTCATCCAAGCCATGTAAGTGAGGTGATGTGGCTAGGGTATGTCCAGACATGTGGGTGCAATGAGGGCCAAGGATGCATAATGTTATTTGTGGGTGCCTTTGTAGAAGGCGAGTTGTATCTGTCATGGATGCAATTTTTCCAAGCCCGTTCTTGCCTTTATTCTTTTCTTGCTTTATTCTTTTATTTGATTTTTCTTCTTCTTTTTCTTTTTATTCAAGGGCTAACCAGAGGACATTGCCTTGGCATGGTGACCAGAGCTAACAGTGTTACCTACAAGTACTTTCATAGATATGAGAAGGTTGGCTCGTGATGAGACCCCCTTTCACTTAGCCATGCAACCAAAGGTCACTGCCCTGGCATGGTAACCGGATGGTGGCAATGTCATACTGTTAGGTACCCATGAACCTAATAGTCTGGCTCATGATGAGACCCCCTATCCTCTGACTAGGTCTTGTTTGTTATTTTTTGGGTCCCTCTTGTTTCTTGCTGAGAGGCATTTTATTTGCTTCTCGGGGATCCCTGGGCGAAGCATCTCGAGGTTTTATTTCTAGGATTTTGTCTTTTACCAACTTATTTTACCTTCTGGGCCTTTAGCCCCTTCTTCCCACAA
>ML851786.1:0-14819 GCA_009831015.1 Picea engelmannii
CTCCCAAAATTCATGTCGGACCATTGGCCAGTTGCCTTCTGCCTAGAAACAGGGGCAACACCCCAATACAAACCCTTTCGGTTCGAGAAATTCTGGCTCTCACACCCTGACTTTCATCAGCTTGTAAAATCCTGGTGGGCTCAGGCAAAAATAGATCATGGTACATGCATGTACAAATTCCAACAGCGCCTCAAAAACTTCAAGCAATCGTTGAAGCACTGGAACAAGCACACCTTTGGAAATATATTCCAAAGCATGTAGGACATAGAGAAAAAACTGGCGGAGATACAAAAAACTTTCATTTAAGGAACCCAAATTGTTGATCTAATGAAAGAGGAGGAGAAGCTTCAAGCGTAGATAGAGGAAAGGAGAAAGGAGGAGGAAATTCTGTGGAGATAGAAATCAAGGTTACAATGGCTCAAAGAGGGGGAAAAGAACACAAAGTTCTTCCACGGAGCTATGGTGCATCGCCGACACATTAACAACATTACTCATTTGGAGGATGGAAAAGGTAATACAATAAGAGAACATACCCAAATAGAAGCAGAGCTTTAACAACTACTACCGAGACCTACTAACAGAAACCAGGGAGGATAGAACTGCAACAATCAGACGAGTAACCAGTCACATACCCTCTCTGGTGACTCCTGAACAGAACGCAACCTTGATGTGACCTATCACCCAAGACGAAGTGGACCAAGAAGTAAAATATATGCCCTTAGGGAAGGCCCCAGACCCGAATGGGTTTACCACTGACTTCTTCCATCATTGATGGTACCTAATTAGGGAAGAGGTTTGGCAGGTAGTAGAGGAATCTAGAACTTCAGGCCAAGTCCTCCCTACCCTCAACGCTACCTTTCTCACCCTAATTTTGAAAGAGGAGAGGGTCACAAATCCCAAATAGTTCAGACCAATCACTCTTTGCAATGTTATATACAAAATCATAACAAAGGTGGTTGCAAACCGCCTCAAGCCAATTCTGCCCTTTATCATATCCAAGGAACAAGTAGGGTACGTAGAAGGTAGCAAAATTATGGACAGCGTCATACTGGCTCATGAGGTCATCCACTCTCTCAAGTCGAAAAAAACTCCAGGTATTCTCATCAAACTAGATCTTTCAAAATATTTTGACAGAGTCAGCTAGCAGCACCTCCGCTCCATTCTAGAATCCTTCGGCTTCGATCAACAATGGGTAAATTGGATCTTAAACCTTACCTCCTCAGCCTTCTTCTCCATACTAGTCAATGGGGTCCTGTCCCAACCATTCTCACCATCCAGAGGTATCAAACAAGGTGACCCCCTATCGCCTTTTCTGTTTGTGCTCATGGCGGAAGGCCTGGGACATTATATCAAGTCAATGGTACTGGAAGGATCTCTCAAAGGCTTGCCTCTACACAATATGTAACCGACACCCTCACATAGTCAATTTTTTTATGACACCCTCCTCATGAACACCCCAACTGCAAGAGAGGAAAACAAGCTTAACTCCATTCTCTCTGATTTTACAGAGGCGTCAGGCATGACTCTCAACCTAGACAAATCCAAACTCTACTTCTTCAACACTCCGTCAGCGATCCAAACTCATATCTCCAGACTCCAGGGAATACCCAAGATCTCCTTTCCGTCCAACTATTTAAGCATTCCTCTAACTGGTGCAGTAGCAAGATCCATTTCCTGGGACAACCTTCTTCTTTCCATCTCCAATAGGCTGAACAACTGGACCTTCAGACCCCTCAACATTGCATCCAGGATGGTCCTGCTCAAATATGTCCTACAAGCCCTGCCTACATATCTTTTCACAGCCTTAGTATCCCCCAAGCAGGTCATCAAAGAAATAAGGAACCTCCAACGAAACTTCCTTTGGCACAAACACCAACCAAACAAGAAGTGGGTGATGGTAGGATGGGACAAGATTTGTACACCAAAAAGTGTGAGAGGGTTGGGACTCCATGATCCACGTAAACTCAACCAAGTAATGGGAGCCAAAATGTGGTGGAGGTGGTTAAAGATGCCAACACCTTTGTGGGCACAAATCTGGAAGCAAAAGTACGCTCCTCTCACGCAAGAAAACCAACTCATCAGACACAATGTCCACATACAAGGATCTAACATTTGGAACACAGCCTGGAAAAACAAAGACCTAGTGCAAAAACATGCCTTTTGGGAGGTACAAAATGGAGAAAGCGCTATGTTCTGGTAGGACTCATTACAACAACTCAAACCTTTAAGTGACCTGGAAGAACTTAACCCCCTCAGACAAGCTCTAAACCAGGACATATTTCTAAGGGTGAAATATTTTTGGAAACTTACCGATCAGAGACTGCAATGGCGTCATTGGAAAACCTCTAATCAGAAGTTAATGGTCCCAGGGGAATTATACCTATAGGCCTGGAAACACTATGCAAATCACCATAAAATCCCCAATCGAGAAGGCCCAGATATTCTTAGATGGGGGAACTCCACCACTGGCAACTTCTTCGTCAAAGAAGCCTACTTCCTACAGGGAAATTACCAGCATCATGACAATGAGAACATATGGAACAAGGTTTGGAATCCTATACCCTGGCCCAAGGTGTCCACCTTTCTCTGGCCTAGTGCACACAACTGGGTCCTAACCTGGGACAACCTCAGGAAAAGGGGCTTCATCAAACCCTCAATATGCATCTTATGCCATCAACAAGAGGAAACCAAGGAACATTTATTCGACAGGTGTCACTTCAGTCAGTGGATTTGGGATCAAGGAGCTCAAACAATGCGTCGATCTGTAATATACCAGATATAAAATGTATGCAGAACTGAAATAAAATGCTAGTAATGGAAGAATAACAACAATATAACCAGAACATTCACCACAATATTAACACTAAAATGATATAAGAATAACAACAGAAATAACACTTTGAATTTGAAAGCAATGTTCACGGGCCTCTTTGAGGGGGCAATCTCCATTTGAGAAAATCTCTATTACAATAATATCCAATCTAGGGTTCTCATACCCTCGACTCCTATTTATACTAAAAAGAAGCATCTAGAGGAAGATCCTTCTAGAAGCAGAAGCTTCTATTAGGTCTTCTTACATCTGCCTTATTCTATTTTATTGAAAGGCCTTATTAATATTGACCTTTATTACATTTGAATATATTGTTCTACCTATGTGTGGGTTAGGACCCTAACATGTCCACCCCCTTAAACATAGCCTTGTCCTCAAGGCTTGAGATGAGGAAATTGCTGCAGAATGGTAGTTGGTTCCCAAGTGGTGTCTATTGGAGTTGTATCTTTCCATTGTACTAGCACTTCCTTGATGGTTCTCTAACATAGGCGACGCTCATGTTGGTCCAAAACTGCTTCTAGTTGTAGCCAAATGGATCCTTCTTCAACTAACTCTAGAAGGTTGGTTTGAATTTGGCACTTAGCTCCAATCACCTTCTTTAAGCATGAAACATGAAAAATAGGATGTAGCTTCGAATTGTTGGGCAAAGCTAACTGATATGCGACTTGTCCCACACACTTGAGTATGGTATAAGGACCATAAAATCTAGGCGCTAGCTTCTGACAATGCTCGTCCTTGAGGGAATTTTTCTTATAAGGTTGTATTTGAAGAAACACTTGATCCCTTTCTGCAAATTGACGTTTAGAACGACCTTGATCTGCTTGTTGCTTCATGCGATTATGTTCCATGACCAAATTATCTTTGAGGGTACGGAGAATAGCCTCTCAAGTTGTAAGTGTTAGTTCAACCGCTTGGACCTTCGAGGCACCCGATAAGTATGAGAGAAATGAAGGCGGCTTATGTCCATATACTGCTTCAAAAGGAGTCATGCGTGTAGTTTTATGGTATGAAGTGTTGTACCACCATTCAGCTAGGGGTAACCATTGAGCCCACTGATTTTTATTTTTTGAGGCAAAATACCTCAAATATGTTTCCAAACACTTGTTGACAACTTTCGTTTGGCCATCAGTCTGGGGATGATAAGTTGTGCTGATATGCAATTAGGTGCCTTGTATCTTGAACAGTTCTTGCCAAAAATTGCTTGTGAAAGTTGGGTCGCGATCAGAAACAATAGAGTGCGGCATGCCATGAAGCTTGAAGACCTGATCCATGAAGATTTGAGCCACCATGGATGTTGTAAATGGGTGTTGAAAGGCATAGAAATGAGCATACTTGGAAAGGTGATCAACAACCACCATGATGATGGATTTATTTCCCGATTTGGGTAAGCCGGTAATAAAATCCATATAGATATCCTTCCAAATAGCAGGTGGAATCGGGAGCAGTTGTAGTTTGTCCAACAATTTGATTGTTTCTCCCTTGTTGCATTGACACACATCACATTCAGCTACAAAATTATGAATGTCCTGTTTCATACCATCCCAGAAAAAGGAACGTTTGACCCTGTCATAGGTTTTGGTAAACCCAGAGTGCCCTGCTGTGGGTGTAGCATGAAGCTCAGAAAGTACCATGGATTTAAGCTTTGATTGTTTACTTAAATACAAACGGCCTTTGTATCGAAGTTCCTCATGGAGCCAAGAGTACCCTGGGGAAGTTGGAGCCTTGGACTACAATTGGTGGATCAACTACAAAATTTTGGGATCTTGTAGCCATTCCTGGCGAACGACTTGGAGCCAATCTGGTACAATGAATGAAAGAAAAAAAAAGGGATCCTTCATCTTCATATTTTTGAGAAAGTGCATCTGCAACCACATTGTCTTTACCTTTATTATAAATGATCTCATATTCATATCCAAAGAGTTTAGTCACCCATTTTTTGTTGTTTTGGGGAGGAAATGCATTGTTCCAGAAAATACTTGAGGCTTTGATGGCCTGTCTTAATTTGGAAACATTGCCCTAATAGATAAGGACACCACAGATCCATGGCATGGAGAATAGCCAAAATTTCCTTTTCATAGATGGATTTGCCCATATTTCTTTCAGTTAGTTGCTTGCTGGTAAAGGCCAAAGGTCGACCTTATTGCATAAGGACAACACCTATTTCTTTCCCCGAGGCATCACATTCCAACACAAAGGTCTTTGTGAAATCGGGAAGGGTGAGGACTGGAGTGGTGCACATGGCCATCTTCAAGGTCTGAAAATCTTGAGTAGCGACTGGAGTCCAAGTGAAAGAGTTTTTTTTTAGGAGAGCAGTGAGAGGTGTTGCAATCTTCCCATAATTCTTAACAAACTTGCGATAATACCCTGTTAAGCCTAGAAATCCACGCAAGATCTTAAGAGTATTTGGGTGAGGCCAGCCTTGCATAGCTTCAATCTTTTTAGGATCCACCCTGACGCCATCTTTTCCAACCAGATGACCCAAGTATTCTACTTCTGAGGCGCCAAAAGCACATTTAGACTATTTCAGGAAAAGCTGGTGCTAAGAGAGTAGATGGAGAACTCGATCCACCTGAGAAAGATGGTTTGTCCATGTTTTTATATAGATGAGGATATCATCAAAGAAAACTAAGACAAAATGGTAGAGAAAAGGACAAAAGACATGATTCATGAGGCTTTGGAAGGTGGAGGGGGCATTACACAAGCCAAAGGGAATGACAAAAAACTCATAATGGCCCTCATGAGTTCTAAAGGCAGTCTTGGGAATGTCTTCCTCTTTCATATGTATCTGGTGGTAGCCAGAACGAAGATCCAATTTAGTGAAGAATTGGGTGCCACTCAATTCATCTAGGAGGTCATCAATGACAGGAATGGGGAATTTGTCTTTGATGGTAAGTTTTTTGAGGGCACGAAAGTCAGGACACATTTTCCAATAACCTTCTTTCTTCAGGACCATGACCACAGGAGATGAGTAGGGGCTCGTACTAGGGCGGATAACACCTGCATTAAGGAGTTCCTGGACCATTTTCTCAATTTCATTTTTTTGGGAAAAGGGGTGACGATACAGACATATATTGGGAGGAAGGATTCCAGGTACAAGGGGAATGGAATGATCATGAACACCACAGGAATGAGGGGGGCCTTGGGGAGTGGAAAAGACCAATTGATGTTTAGAAAGGATGGCTTGGAGGTCTTGCGGTACCGAGGGTGTCTCTGTTGCATGTATGGCATGGAGTTGGGAAATAACACCAGAATGACCCTTTTTTAGCAGCTTTTCCATGCGATGGGAACTAATGATCTCAGGTGAACCGACGATGATGACTCCGAACTTATATTGGTGTCCCTCTTGGTTGAATTGCATGGTTAAGTCTTTAAAATCCATGAGAATGGGACCCAAAGTCCTTAGCCAATCTGCACCCAACACAATGTCACAACCTTCCATGTCGATAGCAAACATATGGGATTTCAGGTGGTAGTCACCAACTTGGAGACACACATTTTCACAACGCCCTCCACATTTCATGGAACCACCATTGGCAATCATGATTTGGAAATTATTGATGATATGGATGTAGCAATGAGTTTCTTGGGCAATGCAGTGATGAATAAAATTATGGGTGCTGCCACTATCAACTAGAATGATGACCTTCTGATGCTTGATGTAACCAATCATCTTGAGCATTTGGGGAGCGGAGAAGCCAGTGAGAGCATTGAGGGAAATGACCGGTTCTACTTCGGGAGGGTCTGAGGGAGGGGTTATGTCAGTGGATTTAGGTGACTCAGACACAGAGGGAGTTTCTTCATCTTCTTCCGAAATCTCCTCGAAGATGGCCATAAAAAGATTTTGTTCTTTACACTTGTGGCCCAAGAAATATTTGTCATCACAGTTATAACAAAGGCTTTTGAGTTGGCATTCATCCATTTAATCCCTGGTCAATTTTTGGATCTTTAGTGGAGCAGAGGGAGTAGTGGGATTTACTAGTTTAGGGCGAGGGATAAAGGAGGGTTTTCAGTTTTGAGTAGATACAACCTGTAGTGCTTCTTTAGCTCTTTTGGTAGCCTCCACCCAACTCTCAGACTGAGCCATGAGGACATGGGCCCAAATTTCATCCTTGAGGCTATTGATAAAACACTCTCGGAAAAAGGCATCAGACATGCCCTCTGTTCTAAAAGCCAAGCGCTCAAAGGTAGCTATAAAGTCTTCCACTGTTCCTAATTGTTTCAGCTTTGTCAAATGGCCCAAATGGTTGGTGTCAGTGTCAAAGCATTCATAAAGCTCTACCACAAAGTGTGTCTAAGCAATATACCCTTGATGAGAAGTTTTTCTCCATTGCCACCATTGCCAACGTTCTTGATCTAGATGGAGAACACCATACCGGATTTTGGCCAAGTCATCTGTAATGTCGTATAAAGATAAGTAATGTTCCATTTGGGTTACCCAACTAGTGGGGTCTAAGCCATCAAATTTGGTCACATCCACCCGCGGAAGGCGTAGGTCACGTTGAAAGTGATGGTTCTGCAAGGTATGGGAATGAAAGGAATGGTCGCCTTCAGTATGTGGAGGTGAGGAAGAGGAAGGGTTATCTGTAGAGATATGCAGTTTGGTGTAGAGTGTCGAAAAGACTGATTCAAGATGGGTGGTGATGTCTTGCTTGATTTCCCCTATTGAGGATTGCATGGTTGTATTGATGGCGGAAACATTGGTACTGAGTTGTTTCACTTCTTGTTGGGTCTCAATGAGATCAGATTGCAAGGTGTTGAAGCGAGCTTCCAAGTCTTGTCTACGAGTATGGGCCATTAGGATGAGGAAACTAAAAAGGGGCGGGCAGGGTAAAAACTTTTGGCCAAAAAAATGATATGGATGAATGTGATAAGGGCGAAGAGATGAATCCAGTGGAATAGGTCTCAAATAATGGTGAAAAAATTTCTAGACTCCTTTTTTTTCTTTTTTTTTAACAGAGTTATACTTCGGTCTGAAGAATACTACAGAGAGGAAATGCCCAAATGCTTAACCAGAAAGAAATGTGTGTTTACTTGGCAACCCGAACACAGCTGCGCGACAATAGATCTTGTCTATTTTAATTTGTTTTTGTTTTTGTCTCCCAAGGGTTAGGTATTCAAGGGTTCTACAGACAAGGGTTTTCCCTGTTCTATAGCTCTCCGATATACGTGCGGGGTCCTACAATATTACTCGACCCAATATATCAGGGCACTAACTAAGGAGGATAGACCGTACCCTTAGCCGTACTACTCGACTACCCAGGTACTAGAGAGTATCTTCCCGAGTGTTGTTCTCGGTGACACTATAGTAGTTAGGTGGCCAATCGATTTATCTAAAGAGGGCTTCAGGTAATCTAGGTCGATCCGTACACAGGTGATGTCTGATGCGCTACCACTCGAAGGGGTTCCAACAGGGGTTACAAGGGTGGCCAACAGATGTGTGCTTAAGTACCACTTGTATTTCCTATGTGTATGAATCCCTCAACCATGGGTTTATGCGCGTAATGATAGAGATCCATGGCTTAAAGATGCCGAAATATGTCTCTACCCTGAAAAAAAATTTAACCCACACTTTCTGCCGAGGAAAGTGCTCTGATACCACTTGTAATACACCAGATATAAAATGTATGCAGAACTGAAATAAAATGCTAGTAATGGCAGAATAACAACAATATAACCAGAACATTCACCACAATAACACTGAAATGATATAAGAATAACAACAAAAATAATAGTTTGAATCTGAAAGAAATGTTCACAGGCCTCTTCGAGGGGGCAACCTCCAGTTGAGAAAATCTCTATTACAATAATATCCAATCTAGGGTTCTCATACCCTTGACTCCTATTTATACTAAAAAGAAGCATCTAGAGGAAGATCCTTCTAGAAGCAGAAGCTTCTATTAGGTCTTCTTACATCCGCCTTATTCTATTTTATTGGAAGGCCTTATTAATATTGATGTTTATTACATCCGAATATATTGTTCTACCTATGTGCAGGTTAGGACCCTAACACGATCCAATCGAGACAGGACCAGCATCAACGACACGCTTGAAAACTGGGACTCAATCACCTACAACAATACTCTGTTGGCATACATTTGACAACTCCTCCCAGGATTCATTCTTTGGAAAATTTGGAAAGAAAGAAACAAAATAATATTTCACTCCAAAGCCTCCACACCAAGCCTAACTTGGGATAAAATTGCCATGCTCATCAAGGAAACAATTAGAAGAAAACCCTGGAAACCAGAGGACTTAAATTGCAACCCAAAGGAGCAATTCATACTCCAAAGCTTCCAGCCTAATCTAACTAAACAAATGGTGATAAATGCAACTAAGCGTCAGCATAACAGCCCAACCACCTGGTCCCATCCTCCAACAGATTTCATAACGATCAACTTTGATGGGGCCTCTGAAGGGAACCCGGGACCGATGGGATATGGGGACACGCTCAGAAACTCTAATGGAGAAATCCTCTGTCTGGTAGAAGGATACTTGGGGGAAACCACAACCAATGCAATAGAGATAACAGGCCTCTTGCAAGGTCTCCAAGTGGAAATTGCTAAACATTGTCACAAGCTCATCCTGGAGGGGGACTCACAAATTTTCATCCAACTAGTAACCAAGATCCTCCATGGGGAAAACCCACTGAAAATCTCACCCAGCTGAATTATATGGGGAAAATTTATAGCAAAGCACATTACAAATACCGAACATGGGATCATATGCTGAATTAAGCCCTTTTTACGATCGTTCTCGTCTTTAGCTTCTTTTCTTTATAATATTTGTGATGGAGTACTTTCCAAATTTTAGCTTTGACGTTACTTTATGGTGATTAGAATTTAATCGATTTTAACGAAATATAGAAGGACGGACCATGATTATTCGCTATATATATTTTTTTAATAGAGTGTAGGACTTTTATGTGCCTTACGCTCAATACTCCATCTTAATATTTTATTGCACGTACAAAGTGCAAAATTCTGAGATGGGTCTCCACGAGGAGGCCTTCTTTGCTTTGAAGAGTGGTCAAAAGCATGCCCCTTTGGTTTATGCTCAGAATATGCTCTTTGACCAAAATATTGGCATTATTTTGAAAGTGGGGTTATAGCCTTTTGATTTTTTTAGAATGGGGTGAAATAAATTTGAGTGAAAGTTATAAGTTTTGGGGTTTTTTTTAAGAATTGGGTGATATAAATTTGATTGAAAGTTATAAGTTTTGGTTCTGGTAGAATTGGGTGATATAAATTTGATTGAAAGTTATAAGTTTTGGTTTTTTTAAGAATTGGGTGATATAAATTTGAATGAAATCATATTTTTCTATTGTTTAAATTGTATTTTTGAATGTATTAATAATTATCCACCAAAAATTATATATAGGAAAGAGTTAAAATATAAAATGATCAAGATAACAAAGTATTATGAAAATTTGAAATTTTAAAGCCTATCAACTAATGATGTATAAATCATATAAAATATTTTAATAACATAGTATTGAGATGATGTATGAACTCATTTTTTTATTGTGTTGGATTTTGGTAATTGTGAGAGTTAATGAAATGTTGAATTATTTATCAAAATTTTAATTATATATATATATATATATATATATATATATATATATATATATAATTTTGTAAAAATATAGCTATGATTAGATAGTTGTACAAGAACAAGATAAATAACATAGATGACAAGAGGCTCCCCAAAATTGTTTTAAACTCTAGGTAAAACCAACAAATGTTCAAGTGGGGATGAAGTAATGATGCCAAGTTTTGGTTAAATCATTGAGAAAAAAAAAAAAAGTTATTATGCAAAATACATTAAATAGCATTAAAAAGAGAATCAATATTGCTAAATAAGAACTAATTCTCATGAGTTGCATAGTGAAATTGGGTGTTGGACAATCCCCAAAACACCATGGCATGAAAGAATGTGTCATTTATGTGACACCCAGGGGGTTGAAGATGAAAAGCACTTTTAACCTTCTAAGTCATCAACACCATAGTGATTTTGGAAAGCTTGAAATAACATTATAAAGAAATCCAATAATCTCTTACCTTTTTTAAGATCTAAAAAACCAATTTTAATCTTAATAAATATTAATGATCATCATCCTCATCATCAATATATAGTTTGTGTTATTATTTTTTATTTTTCTTAATCAAAATAATTATATGTAATTATATGTTTTATTAGTAAAAACTGAATTTTACATGCTTTAAAAAATATTAGTTTAATTTCCTCAATTATTACATATACACTTTAGAATATAACATTATTGTTTATAATAATTATTAAAAATAATATAAAATTATTATAGATTATCTTTTAAATATTTATTTTTTTGAAAAATAAATCATTATACATAATATATATTATTTATAAAAAAAAACAATTTTTACATGTTTACATGAATTTTTCTTAAATAAAATTTATAATTTTTAAGTTTATTTAATTTCTTACCTTTTGTCTTATACCATAATATAATATGTCATATTGATTAATTTCATTGTATATCAAAATAAAACTATATAATGATATAGTTTATATTACATGAAGATCATGACAATAATGATAGTTATTAATAAAATTTATATAATCATAGTTTATAATTTGAAAATGAATAAAATGCAATATAATAGAATCTTGAAACAAGACGATATTTGATATTAACACCATATAATAACTTGAAAATTTAGATATAAGCATCCAAAATCTTAAAATGTTACTATGTACAAATAACTAAATTGATATATATGATCTTATTTTTAATATTAAAAATGTTATATACAGATTTATTTCCATCGTACAAAAATTTGTATTGTATACAAAATTATTTCCATAATAAAAAAATATAATACCATCCTAAATGTTAGATTTTTAATGTTCTTGTTAGTTAAATATCATTTAAAGGTTAAAACAATAATATAAAGTTGAAAATATAAGTGAAATTTTTAGTTAAAGGTTAAAACAATAATATAAAGTTGAAAATATAAGTGAAATTTTTAGTTAAAAGTTATATTCATATATTTTAATTTATTAAACTATTTTATCAAAAAGTAAAAGTTAAGGTTTTTTTTCAATGCTTAAAAAATGTTTTAAAAAATTATATATATTATATATTTAAAATTATAAATAAAATTATAAATATTGAAAAAAAATTATATACGCTAATTTTAAAAGTTTAATATTGTTTAAGCTTGAATATTTTAAATTAATATATTTTAAAGGTTTAAAAATATAGTTGAAAATGTAAGTATTGATTTAACTCTAATTTTTAGAGCTTAAGATTAAACATCTAAAAAGAAAACTAACCACATCTGCTAACGAGTGAAGATATTAGATCTACATAATACATACTCCACGGTGTTCTCTGCTGCCGCAAGTTATAACCTATGCAACAAAGTTTGTAGTGAGTTATAATCTCTATGGGTTTTCTCTGTGGTGATTGAATCGAGTCTATAGCAAGTGAATCTTTTCAAGAAACTAATCTAAATCATGTGCATAAGTTCTTTTTCTTATTTATTTTCTCTTCATAATTTTTTCTATTATGAATACTTTATTATATATTTCAAAATTTTAATCTAGATTCAACAAAATCACTTTGGAGAAGTAAAACTTCAAACAGAGTTAGAGACAATGTTTCATAACACATTTAGATTTTTAGAAAATAAGATAGAGAATAGAATATTAGGTTTTGAGACTCCACTGCAAAATTTAGGAGAGGTCTAAGAACATCACAACCTCAGAAGATTAAAGAGATAAAATAAAAATTAACTAACAATTTGGCCCTAAGTAGGCTTGAAAATAAATTGGATATCAAACCCATTAAAGAGGAAATGAATAGGTGTTAAGTACCAGATCTATTATAATAGAAGAAAAGACAAATATTGTAGAGATAACAATGAAATAGCAATAGTAAACAGAAATATGCCAGAGAATAACAGCGGAATAACAAATTATATGGAACCACAACACCAAATTACTACATTTTATTGATAGGAAACAATGTTCACTTGTCTCTTCGAAAGGGCAACCTCTAGCAGAGCATAGCTCTATTACAATAATTATTAAGCCAAATACTTTTCATGCCCTGAACTCATATTCATACTAATTCTATATACCAAAATAACAATGAGGAAGATCTTTCTAGAAATGGAAGCTTCTATCAGGTCTTCTTACATTTGACTTATTGTTTATTATTACTAGGCCTTATTAATATCAACCTTAATTACATGGAAAATATATTATTCTACCTACATGAGGGGTGAGAGAGGTTAGCTCCCTAACATGTCATCCCTCTTAAAAGCAACCTTGTCCTCAAGGCTTGAGATGAGGAAATTGATGTAGAATGGTAGTTGACTCTTAGATGGCATCTTTTGGTTGTGTGTCCTTCCACTAAACTAAAAATTCCTTGATAGAGCGCCAGCGGAGACAACACTCAAGATGGTCCAAGACTTCATGTGGTTGCAACCAAATGGAACGTTCTTCATCCAACTTAGGTAGACTGGTCTGATTATGGAACCTAGTGCCTAACACTTTCTTTAAGAAGGAAACATGAAAAACACAGTGGAGCTTAGAGTGACTGGGAAACTCTAACTGGTAGGTGATCAAGATGAATATCGGTGGCCACCCACCTCTTCCAACTGGATCACATACAATTTTCATTTTGGAAGTTTTTTTCTAGCTTTTCGGATCCTAAACTTTTGGGGCCATTTTGAGGCCCTAAACAACATTTTTTGGGCTCGCCACAATCACATTGTAGGTGAAGTTAGAGTGTGACAACAACATGTGTAGTCCTCAGATAGGCCTTTCCAAGAGACTATCGTGTGCCTACAAGGAGCTCGTATGCAAAAGTTATGACCTCGGGAAGTTGATGTACCAACTTACCCCATCGGGGCCCACATGACTTTTGGCGCTTCATTTCCTATGGTTAGGTTTTTGGATGTCTAGGGTTTTATGATAAATTCTTGATGCTAAAAAGGCATGGATGTCTCATTTTAATTTGCTAAGGTGAATGCACATAGACGCCACATCTCTTCTCAGAGATTAGCTACCACCATTCAAGCAAGATTGTTCATTTTGCATTTTACAATTTCAACAAATTTGTTTATTGAATAGAAGTTAAGTTTCACTATATATCTATTATTGTTCACTGTATCTCTATGTTAATGTTATAGATCTATGTTTCATCTCATTCCATTCATAAATTCAGATCAGTGGTATCAAAGTGGTCTGCTCTTCATTTGTTTCTCCATGCATGTCCCCAACGAGGTCAGGGTATAAGCAGTTGGGACTCCAACCAATTGAGCCTTTGCAAGATCGGCCTATCTGAACCCAATGAATTCCCACGGGGGAAGAAAATAGATATGATGGGGCAGGGGATCCCTTCAAACTGTTGCTTGAGGAAGCCTTCACATGAAAGAGGAAAGAGATGATGGACAATTTTGCGCAAATCCTTCGACGAATGCCAACAGAAGACACATCTTCCTCGAGCGGAGGCTTCGTCCCATTCAAGGTAGAAATCAATTTTGAATCTTGATATTCCTATATTTGAAGGTTAGATAGATGAAAATGTTGTAGACAAATGGTTAAACCTTCTAGAAGGGTATTATTTCTATCCATAACTTTTCCGATAGAGAAAAGATTACATTTGTGCTCCTTAAGGTCATCCCCCATGTCAAATATTGGTGGGAGACTTTTTGTGATAAAAATGAAACTAAGAAATCTCCATTATTTGCATTCATACCCACTTGGGGTTCTTTCAGGGATGTTATTAAGGAACAATACTATGATGTTGGAAGTTATGACGACTTATATACAAGATGATCCACACTGCGGCAAGAAAGGGACCAAAAGTGCCAGAGTTCACCAATGTCTTCCATAATAATATAGTATTGAGATGATGTATGAACACACTTTTTTAATGTAGTTGGATTTTGGTCATTGTGAAAGTTCATGAAATGTTGAATTATTCATCAAAATTTTA
>ML851786.1:14897-30817 GCA_009831015.1 Picea engelmannii
TATATATATATATATATATATATATATATATATATTAGACAGTTGGCTTAGGTTGATGGACAATTGGTATGGATTGTTTGTTGTCATTCATGTCAACCATTGGAGAATGATATTGTATATTGATTTCAATCCTTAGTGATTGATGCCAACCCTTGGAGAAAGTCTGGTAGCGACTTCTAGTAGCGAATTTCGGTAGCACAAAGGTTTGGGTAATGGGACCAAGTTTGTTTGATGAATAATTGTATGATTTTTAATATATTTGAAGGTAAGATTATTCTAGATGGATATTACATGTGATTCCATTTTCGGGGGTATGTGGAACGTCACATAACTCCTCACGGTTAGAGATTTATGGCCATGTGAAGTTGGAGAACCCAGGTTTGGATTATGAACCCAAGATTGTTTGATGGATAATGGTATGAGTTTTGATATATTTTCAAGAAAGACTATTCTATATGGATAGTATATGTCATGCCATTTCCAGGGGTATGTGGAACATCATATAACTCCTCACGGTTAGAGACTTATGGCCATGCGAAGTTAGAGAACGCTCATGAGTCATCTAGAAGCCCCAAAAGATCAAAGTAGTCAAAGTGGTTGCAAAGAAGAAATTATTTAAATAATAAAGTGAAGTGATGAGTGTACTATAAGTCAAAGTGGATACAAAAGAAATTATTTAAATAATAAAGTTAATGGAGAAATTACTAAGTGGATAAGTGGTGAGAAGTGGGTTAACTCTAAAATAAAGAAAGTGGATTAAGATGGTTAGAAGGTAATTTAAATAATAAAGTGAAGTGATGAGTGTATTATAAGTCAAAGTGGATACAAAATAAATTATTTAAATAATAAAGTTAATAGAGAAATTTCTAAGTGGACAAGTGGTTAGAAGTGGGTTAGCCCTAAAATAAGGAAAGTGGGTTAAGATGGTTAGAAGGTAACCCCTTGAGGAAGCTACATGAAAGTATAAATAAGAGGAAAGGGTCTCTCATTTTTAAACACACTTGAGCATATTGAATATCTACAGGTGAATAAGGTAACCAAAGGATATCTAAGATGAATTTCAGAGGGAAGGTGAAGTAAAGAAGGCCAAAATTCAAGGGAGGATAAATTCTTTTGATGATGCTTTCGATCATCTCACCATTTTCACAATAACATTTTTTCTATAATGCATCAGACCATGAAATTGGGAGGCCATTGAGGAAACATATTCAAGTAGTTGTGCTACAAATTTCAATTTGTGGGTTGATGTATTTTTGGAGTTACAAGATGTGGAAAATAGGGTTTGTGGCTAGTCCTGAAGCTAGTCTAAAATAGGTGTTTCAGGTAAAAATGTCATAAATTATTCATAACAGATCCAAATTCAGTAAGACCAAATTTATTGGTTAGAGTATAGTCTATAGTATTCTGTGTACAATTTTCAGATCCATAAAACAAATATTCTATGTGGGGCATACTCTACAAGTTCGCTCTCTAGAATAAGACAAAATTCAATAAGGTATGTCATTTTTTCTATAAATCCTTTTATGAGAGGATCCAAGTAGTGAAAACTAGAGGAATTGCATAAAATACACTGAAGAACATTGTGTACTATTTTTATATATTTATTTATTACATGTACATAGTTATGACTATTTCAAGTTAGGGTTGTTGACTAATCCAAAACTAGTCATGTGAGACTAAAGTAAAGTTTGATGAAAATGTTAGTCTCTTGTTGTTAAAGTTAAGGAAAGTTTGCAAGTATGTGATCATATACACTAGGCCTATTACAGAGTTACAAATCAGATTTGGATGATGAAATTGATGAGGGATTTTGGTTGAGGTATATGTTGGGTACATGGTTGAGACAAGTAGTTGATGAGTTGGCACATACATGAGGTGTATAGTTGAAGATGTTGGTACATGAGTCATAGTTGATGAGTAGTTGATACGTGATTGGTACATACTTAATACTTGGTTGGAGGCACTTGTTAGTAGTATTGTTGACACATGGTTTATGGATGAAGTAGCATACTTGTCTTGGCATATTATTAGAAGAACATATTGATCTTGGTGATAATTATGAGTTGTTGTGTTATACTTGGTTGATGCACATCTTTGAGATTTGTCTTAGTGATTGATCTTGGTGGGTAGATCTTATTTGGTTGATAAGATTGATGAGACAGGTTTTTGTGATAGGTTGTTTTTACATGTTGTTATGACAGGTTAATTATACAGGTTTGGTGCATGGTTGATGCACTTGTTCATAGTACAGGTTGGTCCATGGTTGATGCACTTGTTTATGGTATAGGTTAATTAGAGATTGTTTGGTACATGTTAGTGCATGGTTGATGAACTTGTTTATGGTACAGGTTGATTACAAGTTGATGTACAGGCTGATGCATGGTTTATGCATGGTTCAGGTTATCGGAATAGGTTGTTTGGTGTAGGTTGATTGGTACAGGTTTACAACAGTATATATCACAGTGATAGTGTGAAAATGGTTCCATCATTCTACTTATACGCCAGGGTGGTTGGAAGGGGCAAGGACAGGTGGTTGTATCCACCTTTTGGTTGTAGCCATAGAACATAAGAAGTTGTAGCCTCCTTCCGGTTGTAGCCAAAGAATAGGGGAGTCAGAACTTCCCTCGTGTTGTAGCCAGAGAAACTAGGGGGTTGGAGCCTCCTTCCAGTTACAGCTGGAAAAAAAAGGAAGTTGGTGCTTCCAATGAATGTAATTCTTATAGACATATAAGAAAAAACATTCTTTGGTTTTCTCTCGCTTTGGGTTTCCACAGAAAAACATTGGTGTACTATGTATGTGTATGATTTCTCATTTGTTCATTGTTTATTTACTCTACAACTATTGGATGATGATGATACATTGATATAACACTTGTATTTGTGGTTAAAAATTATTGAATTACTCTATTACCGATTCACCCCCTCTCTCAGTAATCCAACAATTGGTATCAACGTAGGTTCCTTCAAGAATTAATTTAACCCCTGGAAGGAGATCATGGATTATTCTGAGAATCGAGTACAAATGTTTAATGGTCAGAATGGTTTAAAGTATGAGATGTGGAGCAGAAGGACGAAATTATTTTTATAAGGACAGGGGCATTATATTTGGCTGTCAGTTGTTATAGGATATGATAGTTCAAAAAGGGAAAAGTCTATAGCCAAGAAGGAATTGAAGAAGAATAACAAAATAACAATGGATTTCATATGGAAAGGATTACCTAATCCGATAAGAGAAAAGGTTGGTAAGTGTTCATTAGCCAAAGAAATTTGGGATAATTTACATGTGATGCAAGAGCATCGCCTTCAAAGTTAACAATGCACGCATGGAGGCAAACATAGGACATCTCAACAATGACAGAATTTCAAATCGAGCATTTAACTCATAATTTAATGGGTTGTTGAGATATTTTTGTAACAACATTTTAAGATGTAACTTGTTTGTAAAGTCTTGAAGGACTGTAAGAAATTGTAGATATGGAGTGTCGACTCTATCTGACAATAACTAGTAGTTATTGTAATAGGACAGAGTAGGTAATAGCTTTGAATTTGAAATGATAGATTTTAGAACAGGATGAGAGAGCTCGTGGAGAAGTCCTTAGATAGTTTTTCAGTATTGCATTGTAAGATATAGAATGTAAGAGACATAATAGAGAGATCAATAGAGAAGAGTAGAAGAGAAGAATATTTTGTTTTCATGAATGAATAGAGCAGACAAAAATTGCCCCAAATCCTTGGACTAGGTTCATTTCATGTGTGATTGAATGAATGCTATTATGTGTGTATGATTTGTTACAGTTCATTTCATGTATGAGTGTTCGAGAGATTAACTGTATGAGTTCATGATGAAACTGGTTGAGTTTCAATTGTTTCTCTTCTGATACTTGTATGCAAGGTGTGCATCTCGAGCACAAGGAGTGCATCGACTAAGTCTAGGATTGATTCAGAGAAGTTTAGAGAGAGATTCAGAGAAACTCATACCAGGTGCAAGGTGTGCACAACATCAAGGATCCAACAAGCTTCAAATACCCAACAAGCTTCGGAGAACCAACGCAGAAGAACGCCAGGTGGGCAAGAAGCATTTTATTGGCAAGAAAATCCTTCAAACTGAATTATTTGAAATCCCGAGAATGCAAGATGTGCGTGGGAGATCAAAATCCTTCCAAGGGATATCGCTCATAATCGATAGCACTTTCAACAAGTGTTAGCGATATCCAGGATTTAGATTCGCAAGAGGGGCGAAGATCGAGTCTCTGAACCCTGAAAAATATTCTATGTCTGGGAAAAGGTGGAAGTTCAGGAGAGAAGGTAGAGTGGTCGTAGATCAGTCGCAGGGAAGATCTAAACCGTCGAATCCATGTCCAGGTAGCGAAAAGTAAGTGCAGGAGGAAAATAGATCTGAACCGTCAGATCTGGCATGTGAACCAATAGTTGTTGGATCCATAGGAAGTCACACGGGGGAAGTTTTGAACCCATTGGAACCATCCATCAAAGAGGGCATGTGGCAAGCGAAGAGTGTTTCACTGAATCACAACTTGAAAGGGTCAAAGGGAATTCCATGAGGTTTCCTGAAACACAAAATCTCAGAAGGATCATAGTCGTTGATCATTTCAAATTCATTGGGACAGTCCGTTGTCAAGGGAGACACGTGGCAAAGAGTCATCGTTTCAATGAATTGCAGAGTGAAGAAGTCAAAGAATAGAATTAGGAGAATTTGTGAAGAGACGATTCGCGAGAGGATCATAGTTGTAGATTGTCCTGACATCATCAGGGCCATCCATTTTGGAGGGATGCATGGCGAGAGACCAACATTTTGTTGACTCTCTACTAGAGAAGGTCAAAGGAGAAGAGTCAAGGATGCGTGAGGTCTGAACTCACGATAGGATCTGAGTTGTCAGATCATGAGAGAAACACAACCGTCGATCTAGGCAAAGGAAATATCGGAGGTTCGAGGATCGGGCTTTCGAAAGGTAAGCGTGGGGGTTGAGCTTCAATCTTGCGAAACACAAAGTCCTGATGCGCTTGGAGGAGTAGCTATTATAGGTGAATCCTCATGTGAACAAAAGGATTCCCTCTTGGTATCTAGACCTCTAAACCAAGACAAAAAGGGCAATATCATTGGTCACTAACATCCTTTTAGATATAATTAAGCTAATATACGAAGAGGAAGAATAAATATGTGTACCTTGTTAACGACATTTGTCCTCGTAAATTCCAAGCTAAGATCCAATCCTAATCTCCTCGATAGGTCCTGTAGAACAAACAAAGATGCAACGAGCTTCCTATTCTACTGAGATTAGGTCAAATACAGATCTATCTACTGAAGACAAATTCTTGTGAAACAAACATAAACTTGAAAGAAACAGGCGAAGCATGTATATGTATTAATGAGAACAAATGAAGAATACTTATAATCCTCTAATGAAGGTGCAACAACTTCTTCCAAATATCCTTGTCCAACCCCTTTGCTCAAGTAATCTACATTGATTATGATTCAATGTCCTTCCTTATGAGATCATAAGTTAGCTACTTCTCTGCATGTCTCTCATGTATTGTATGTTGCCTATGAGATCATAGGTTTCATACCTCCAATATTTTCATCCCTCAATACCACTTATAAGATTATAAGTTTGGTAACTTTATCTCTTGTCATGTACCTTTCACCATGAGAAGGCCTCCTTGTATAAGATTTGATATGCCCAACTACTTGAGAGATATTTGGGATAAGTTGAGGATTCCTCTCCTTCAGTTGTGGATCTTCCCTGAGATCATGCCTTGAACTCATATTCGAATACAACCAACTTCGTAGATTGAGGGAATTCTTTCCTAATTTATCTAAACATACCAAAAATTCACTCAGAAAGGGTAGCGTGTTAGAATATAGAAGATGGTGTGCTCATTTTACCATTGACGATACCTTTGTCATCCAACCATAGGTCGAAGCCTCCCTTCGAGCACCTTAACCTTGACTGAGAATTCCTCCGAAAGCAAACCCTAGGCTAGATAGCCAAACAAAGGGTAGCGCATCTCTCTCCAAGGATAGCGCAACACAAAAGACCGATAAGATAGTCCCAAACCCTAGCCAAGAGATATTCAAGCCAATACTAAAAACTTGATGCTGCTGCAGCAGCACCGACAACTCTCCTCTAAACCCATGCACAAGACTACAACTGTAATGCGCACCAAACTGGGAACTGCAATTCTGAGATGCTACAAATGAGAATTGGTGCCCTGTATTTATAGTGATTCTGCCAGTTATGTTGGGGCCGACTTCTCCTTCTGGATAAGTGTCTTTTCAGTATATTATTATTATTTCTGGCTGACTTTTTCTTTTCGAGGCTAATAACTTAATATAAATTATCTTCTTGAGCCGACAAGGCTTCTAGGGATATTAGCCAACTCATTTAGGTTTCTCTTGCTTCCCAGAGTCTCCTATTCTCGTCAAGTTCACACACGGAGGTAAATACCTCCCGCAGCTACCATAATATTAACACTCCCTCCTAGCTAGAGAGGTATTTATAGGTAATGGACTTGATCACAAAACATACCATTTACTTAGTAGCATCAATATAGTCATCTAGACTATTTCATGACTAGGTCATGAGCATCACCATCACCATCAGCTGCATCAACTCTCGAAACCATACTTCATCTGAGTAATTAGATATGATGTTAGATAAGTCACTCTCACCATAGAGTGATACAAGAGGAGTAAAAGTTATGAACTGTTTTTCATCTGGAAAATCTATGTTCATCATCCATCTGAATGATCATTATCTCCAATAAACTGTTGATAGTCTTCAAGGAAATTAGAACAAGGATAGAGAACAACTGTGTCTATTCACAGTAGTACATAACTACAATCCAGTGGTTCACTACCACATCAAGTAACAGACAAGTACTTGATCAACAACGTATGGTTGCTAACAGTGAATCTATTGTCAGACAGTCTTCATAACAAACATATGATAGCAATCTGCACAAAAAAAATGTTATGTTATAGATTGAATTATCTGGACCAATATTTCACTCACATATGTGAGCTCTGAAAGAATATCTGCCTCACGAACAGTGGAACATATCCACCATAGTAGTATATTTCTACTGTTTGGAGACAGGTAGTCTCCATAACAATCATCTGATGCCATCCTGCATAGAAAAATATTGTTAAAGATAAATTGAATCCTCTAGGCCAATATTTCACTCACGTTTGTGAGATATGAAAGAATATCTTCCCTCATCAGCAATGGGATATCTGCCCTATTCTTCACAAACAAGGAAGAAGGATTGTCTCTGATTTCTGATCCTAGACCATTTCTCACCCTGGGCCATTCTTCCTACACAAATCAAAGTGCACCCTGGATAGAATGTATAAACCCTAAGAAATGTTTGGACCATTCCCCACCCTGGGCCATTCCTCCTACACTAATTAAAGTGCACCTTGGAGAGAATGTATAAACCCTAAGGAATGACTGTCCCTAATTCCTGAGCCTAGACTATTCCCCACTCTGGGCCATTCCTCCTACACTTATCAAAGTGCACCTTAGAGAGAATGTATAACCCTAAGGAATAACTGTCTGAACCATTCCCCGCCCTGGGCCATTCCTACGACACTAAACAAAGTGTAACCTGGAGAGAATGAGTCTGCCCTAAGGAATTTTTGTCCTACATCAACCTCCAAAATGGACCATTCTTTGAAACTGCTCACAACTGTGAACTTTGAAAGAATGACTACCCGGGGAGGCAGACCATTCTACTTGACCACTACTTAGAGTGACTGTCAAGAAGAATGACTGTCCTAGACCACTCCCCATGTTAACCACAATGAGAAGTCATTGTCTATGATACATTAGCAATCAGTCTGCCTCCCATGTTAACTACAATGGGAAGTCATTGTCTGTCAGAAGACTCAATCCACTTTCCGAACAAGAAAGAATCTATCCAATTTGGACTATTTTTCAATTAATAAATAATATTTTCATTGCTCCCTTCTAACTGGAGATTTATTTAAATCACAAAAATAAATGTTTTTCAAGAATATTTTTTGTACCTTCTTCTAGCTTGGATAATCTTCCCTTTCAGCTAAGGGAGTTATTTCCACGATCCCCATCTTCTCTCAGAAATATGTAAACTTGATTCTGGATAGAGGTTTTGTCAGGATATCTGTTGTCTACTCATCAGTGGGAATATACTCGAGCTTTACCTCTATTTCATGGAAATTATAATGTAATTCTTGTACTTTAGTATGGAACATTGTGAAGGCTTCATGTAGATCTAAACAATAGAGTATATCATCGTTGGAAAGATGGAACATATCCAAGTAGCACTTCTTCTGTCATCATGAGATCTAATTTACCGAGTAGTCATCTTGATGTTGTAGGAAATCTTCACCACACTTCTGCTGTGCACTGGAGGTTCTCCACCAGGTTGTCTTATTCTTATCTGCATATAGGACACTCTTTCTGGTATGTCTCAAAGTCTTGATATTTCTCTTCATACGCTCTTTATTCAATTTCTCTGGAAAACATTCTTTGCATTTATCTGATGTAGAACTCCAACTCATAGATGTTGCGGATGATAAAATGACTCATGTAGTGATATGTATAGTGTACTTGGAACAAGTAATCATCATAGTCTTCTCCCTCCATCTAAGAGAACCTCTGTTTCTAGATCTTGCAATGCTTTCATTAATAAGTGTTCCATACACTGTTCTTCATCACGACTTTCAGTTCTTCTGCTTGATTGCTTTTATATCAATCTTGGTAATCTTGTGATTATTGATGTAATGATTGATTGTTCTGGATTTTCTTTCTTTCTTGGAATCTTCATGTTCTTCTTCATGTTTTTATTTAGTTCTTGGGTTCATGGAGTTTCTTGTAGATTCCATGTTATAGAGATTCCACTACTTCCTTTCATCATAGGATCACAGATCTGGATGGACAACTAGGAATACTTTAAGGATTCTCTTCGAAAAGGTCTTCTTTTGCAGTTGAGATGAACATGTACTATCTTTCATGGCTACTACCGTGGATATATACATTTCATCATCTTCAATGGATCATAGGATTAGCTCCCTCCTAATCCTTGCTCCATGTAAGAGTGCATATAATCAACTCCCTTTGTATGATAGAGTCCATACTTCCATATGCATTCTTATTGTCTTTTGCAATATATAATTGGCTCTCTCTGTCTAATAGAATCTACGCTTCCATCTTAGTTGTCGTCATAAGTCTTTCTCCACTTCCTCTTGATGCTTGACTTCTAAGTCTCTTCATGATTGATTCAACTTATCTTGTAGTAGTTTCCACATGATTTGTATTTCATCCTTTCATGTGTATTATCTAATGATATTCATTCTTATCTTGTGGTTCTTCCATGGGTATATTTCTTCTTAGAACACATGATGTATAAAGACAATGCAAACAAGATATGTACATGAAATAAGAAGAGTGTTGTTACCTTTTAGTAGAAGAAGTCTCTTCCATCCTGTTTAGTCTTCTTTGTTGGTTCCTTTTCTTCGGCAATCGATGCTTCATGTTTCTCCTTCCTTTTCTTTAGTTCAGGACACTGATTTCTGTAGTGACCGTACTTTTGATAGCTGAAGGATTATATTTCTGAAATATCTTTTATTTGTTTTGGCTTCCTTCTTGAATCGAAATTTCTTTTGTCCTTGAAGTTCTTGAATCTTGCTATGAAGGCTTGATCATCGTACTTCTTTTGTGGTTTCTCTTTTGCAGTGATCCTTAATTCTTCTTGAGCATAGAAAGTCCAAAGTTCTTCAAATGTCGGGTACTCCTTCCTTGTGTTCATTCTTGTAGCAAATGCATCCCATGTCTTGGGAAGACCATTGAGTACTATGTTCACCAATTCCTTTTCTGAAGTGATCTCTTCAATAGCTTGTAGTTGATCTCTTAACAGGGAGATCCTTACAAAGTATGATGTTATGTTGTCGTCGTCATTCATCTTCATGTCACGAAGCTCATTCTTTAGACTCATAACTTGTCCAATGTTTCTGACTGAGAAGAGATTTGTTAGGGCATTGTACATCTTCTTTTATGAGTCAAGATGGGAGATGTAGGGTATCAAGTGGTCTTTTATGGAATCCACTATGATACTCATGGAATTGACGTCAACATCTTTGAACTTCTCCATAGCTGCAACGTTCTATGGTTCCTTCTCTTCTCCTTCTTTAAACTCTGGCTTCACTATCTTTCCTTTCACAATATCCAACACTTTATTCTTAGCAAGGATGAGATCAATCCTTGTCTTCCATTCTATAAAGTTAGAGGCTCCATCTAGCTTGTTCTCAGACTTCATAGAGTTCGTCATGGCTTGCTTGACTTGGTAAAACCCTAGATTTGACCAGAAATCCAAACTTCACGTCTTGGCCTTTTGAGAGTACTAGGAGATGCACTGAGCTAGGGCGCACTGATCTATCCAGATATTAGGTCAATATCGTCACTTAAGGTGCCTTGACAAGAGGTTTAGGGTTTCTGCAACTACTTCTGCTAGTAGCCCTAGCTACAGTGTCTTGGAAGTTGCTTCTGCTAGTAACCCTAGCAGCAGTTCCTCAACGAGCTCAATATCTAGCGGTTATGTTTCCTTCCAACATTTTAGGCTGACTGAAGGGGTGTGGGCCCATAACCTATTAGAATATAGAATATGGTGTGCTCATTTTATCATTGACGATACCTTTGTCACCCAACCATAGGCTGAAGCCTCCCTCTGAGCACCTTAACCTTGACTGAGAATTCCTCCGAAAGAAAACCCTAGTCTACATAGACAAACAAAGGGTAGCACATCTCTCTCCAAGGATAGTGCAACAAAAAAGACTGATCAGATAGTCCCAAACCCTAGCCAAGAGATATTCAAGCCAATACTGAAATTTTGCTGTTGCTGCAGCTGCACCAATAACTCTCCTCTAAACCTGCACAGAAGACTACAACTACAGTGTGCACCAAAATGGGAATTGCAATTCTGAGATGCTACAAATGAGAACCGAGGCCCTATATTTATAGTGATTCTACCAGCTATGTTGGGGCCGACTTCTCCTTCTGGATAAGTGTCTGTTCAGTATATTATTATTATTTCTGGCCAAATTTTTCTCTTGGAGGCTAATAACCTAATATAAATTATCTTCTTGAGACGACAAGGCTTCTAGGGTTATTAGCCAACTCATTTGCGTTTCTCTTGCTTCTCGAAGTCTCCTATTATTGTTAGGTTCACACATGGAGGTAAATACCTCCCGCATCTACCATAATATTAACATAGCGCTCCCCCAAAAAGGTGCACAGAGCATTTCAAAACTCCCCCAAAGAAGGCTAGGGAGTGTCGGTGCTCCCTGATAGTGGATAGGGGAGCGTTGCCTTCCAAAACTAATTTTTAAGTATTTTTTTCAATGGAAAAATGCTTGTACTCCTTGTCAAGTGATTTCTCCTCTTCAAAACCAGTCTTTGAGGTGTCTTAAGTGTCCTTATAATGTCGTTAGAGGAATGACATAGGAAATATGGTAGTATGATGTTTGTGACACTTGAAACACTTGTGGTCAAGATGTGACACTTACAACATTTGTAATGACGACACTTGTGACACTATTGAAGTGAGTAATTTTGAGGTGTAATAGATTACCCCCCAAAGTACGAAGTTAGAATATGATGATGACTTGAGTACTTTGTAGACTTTTTTGAGCAAGGGTATGGACGTAGAGAGGCTGGAAAAAGATGCACACAACCATCAAACAAATTTTATGACATGTTTCAAACCCAAGGTAGGCATACCTATGCTTGAGTGATAAAGACTTTTTCAGGTATGGCCACCATAGAATACACCACAGATCCATAATTATATTGACAAAATGGTATATCCACCTAAGATACAATGTGGATCTATACTCCTATGACCTGAACTGATCGTAGCCATGAAGAATACACAGTGGATCTATGAGATGACAAGACATATCCATGACCAATACAAAGTGGATCTATGTTACAGTATATGTGTCAATGTTTAGAGAAACTCCATCGCAAATTGGGCAAAGTATATATCAAAGTGATGGCTCAACCCAAAGTCTTCTTACCAATATCGATGTAGTATGAATATAACCATGTGAATAGATGTCCTGATGTTGAACATGGCAGAAACCACTCGATTACCATTCAATGAGGTAAGCCGTTAACAAGTGCGAGGGAGATCACCATTGATGTCAATGATTCCCAAGGTACTCTAGTACATTCCAATGAATGTGAATGGATGAGCTGAAGTCAAACATCTATGGAATCATTCGATCAGAGGTTAATGATGTAAACCTACTGTCAGATGTGAGGAGGCCTGCCATTGAGGCACACAGGTCTCAAAGTACTAATTGGTTTCTAAGTCTAGATCCTACATAATGTGTTGAAGTCGACAGGAACATACTCATCGAAGGAGGGCCTTGATGTGTCCCCCATCAATGAAATGAAACAAACAAAGAGATGTAATTGGTGGATCAAGTGAACATGGACTGACACAGGTATTGAAACAAGACATTTGTGATGGATAACTTTAGAGGATGATACTTCCCTTGAAAATTGAGGCATAACAACAAAAACTTGACATAGACCAAATCTTGATAATGCAATGGATATTTGCGACTTACGTCGAGTGACCCAAAGGAGTAAGGGAACTCAAAGGATTGGCTCAGTGTAGAGGTTCAGTAGATTGAAATGCATGCAAAGATAAAATTTCGTGTTCAAGGGAAACTGTAAGGTCACTAGTAAAGTTCTCAAAAATTGCTCGGCTTGCTTCTTGAAAATTTTCCCCAATCCAGATAGATGAGTACCTCTTTTTAGTTTAATGAGATCGAGGAGGGTAACACATACTTGATATAACTCACCTTTAGTAAGTTCCTCTTCCTTCGTTTAACAAACTAGAAGAAGTAAGGGTTCGGTCTCATATGAGCCCTTCAATGTATGAATGTTTAACGAGTCTAGAGAAGGTAAACTCGGTGGTTTTCATATTTATAGAGCCTTAAAATGACTGAAAGATGACTCCAATGTGGTCTTTTTTCGTAATATTAGTCTCACAAGGCCGAAAAAGAGATAAATTATCACTCGAAAGACACCCTTTCAAACCTTTTAATGAGTGGGAAAGGAATAAAGATCACTCGACTATATTTTCATGTTTAAAGAGTCTGAAAAGAGCTTAAAAACGACTCCAAGGGGTTCCTTTTTCGTGTATCCATACGAGCCCGAAAAAGATATAAAAGGTTGCTCAGTTACATTTTCATTTTTTTTACGAGCGTGAGAAGGAAGTAAGACCATGCTTGGCTTTCTTTTTTCAATTTCCCCCCCGTCCAGATAGACGAGTACCTCTTTTTAGTTTAACAAGCTTGAGGACGGTAACACATGCTCGATATAACTCACCTTCGGTAAGTTCCTCTTCTTTTGTTTAACGAACTAGAAGAAGTAAGGGTTTAGTTTCATATCATCACTTCAATGTATGAATGTTTAACGAGTCCAGAGAAGGTAAACTCAATGGTTTTCATATTTAGAGAGTTTGAAAATGACTTAAAGATGACTCCAATGTGGTCCTTTTTCGTAATATTAGTCTCGCGAGGCCGAAAAAGAGATAACTTATCACTCGAAAGATGCCCTTTCAAACCTTTTAATGCGTGGGAAAGGAAGCAAGATCACTCGGCTATCTTTTCATGTTTAGAGAGTTTGTAAAGAGTTTAAAGACAACTCCAGGGGGTTCCTTTTTCGTGTATCCATGCGAGCCCGAAAAAGAGATAAAAGGTTGCTTGATTACATTCTCATTTTTTTACGAGCTTGAGAAGGAACTAAGACCATGCTCAATGTGCCCCCATATTGAAAATCTAGTGGATTAGCTCCATAATGATCATCAAAGGCTAGAGACATGCCCCCCAAGCTTTAATTAATTCACTGACTTTGAGGTTGTCACCAATTTCTGTACTAGATGGAGAAAAAGGATACAGGTGGATGAAAAGAAGGTTCAAATACGAGACCTAACAAAAGACTCAACTCGACATCTACGAGATCTAGAAAAAGACTCAACCTGGCAGGAGAGGTAATTGTTTCATTTTTTAATGAGCTTGACATAGGAAAAGAACCATGCTCAAGGCTCTGGTTTCAATCCTCATATATCTGTTTCATTTTTTAACGAGCTTGCTACAGAGAGGAAAACTATGCTCAAAACCTTTGTTTCATTTTTTAACGAGCTTGCCACAGAGAGTAAAAATATTCTTGTGGCCTCTTATTGATCATGGCTTCCAAGAGGATAATTCTCTAGAAGGACACCATGTCAAGGGACAAAAATCGATCATGGCTTCCAAGAGATCTTCATTGGATGGAAGAAAAATGATCTGGAAGGAATACATGTCGAGGGTCGCGACAGGGGTAAAGAGATCAGTCTCCAATAGCCCTAACGAAGAGATCACCATGTCAACTACCAGATCTAAGTCATCTTCATTGACATCTGAAGACATGGGAGATAATGCCACATAATTGACCTGTGGCAGGGTTGATACCGATTGCATATAAGACCCATTTAGGGAGGTCATTGGGTTGATGGTCACGTGAAGGCCAAAAAATGAAAGTTGATAAATAGTCACCATTTTTCCATCGCATGGGAAATATACCACACGAAAAAGAGTGGATACAATAGATTTCATGGCATAGACATAATCCTTCCCAAGGAGTAAATCGAAATCCAAGGGGCCCTGGACTACCATAACATCAATAAAGATTGTTTTCCCTCCCAAAGTTACTGGAAACTGAGGAAGGATCCCTAAAGGGTGTCTGGTTCTTCTGTTGAAAGTGAAAAAAGTCTGGGTAACCAACACAAGCTTAGGATAACCCAAATCTTTCCAAGCAATAGAGGAGAAAATTCTAATAGATGAACCTCCATCTATTAGCATATGAGGAATGTCCCAACCACAAAATTTTACTGTAATCTTGAAAGGCATGTGAGAGGGAAGACGAGGTCTAGTTAGCACACCCCAATAAAAAAGGATGGCCTCATTACGTGAAGGGGTTTTCATAGGAGAAGGAGTAATGCCCCCCAATACGGTAGATACTGTATCAACGAGAAACACATGGGCAGTATTAGGTTTACTCTCTAGAGGGAGAGTAGGATTGACCGATGGTGGAATTGGATCGACCACTTTGGCACTTGTCAGAGGAAGAGTGGGATTGACCGATGATGTAACCAGATAAACCACTTTGGAACTCTTTGGATGAAGGGTGGGACTGACCGAAGAAGGGACTGGATAAATCACTTTGGCACTCCTCAGTGGAGGAGTAGGATCAACCGATGGCGAAACCAGATCGATCACTTTGGTTTTACTCTTTTGATGAAGATTGGGGCTGATCGATGACGGAAATAGATCAGTTACTTGGGCTTGTGGTTGTTGTAGGAAAATCTGCCTGCGGACAAGTAGATCGACCTCTAAGGTTTGACCTTAACCCTAGACAGAAAAGTGCTTATCATGGACACTGAATTTCTTTCAAATCTATCTAAGCCTAATGCATGAGAAGGAAGAGTAACAGAAGTACCTCTTAACCGACGTTTGTCCCTGCACGCTCTGAGTTGCGCTCCAATCCTTTGCTCCTCGTTGAGGTATGTGGACAAATCAAGATACGCCCACTTCCTACTCTATTGACATTAGCTTGAAAACAGATCTATCACTGAATGATAAGATCATGTAGCATCAGACACAAAATAGAAAGAAACAGGCCAAGCGTGTCATATTAATGAGAATAACGACAGAATTACTTACAATCATAGATGCGAATGCGACAGCTTCGTCAGGTCCTCTTCGTCTAACCCTTGTCTGAAAGATCCACAACCTGGATGGCAGCAGCTGCACTGATAGCTCTTCTCTAGCTGACTGCAGATTTCCTCCAAGATCATAAGTTTCACATATG
>WSFP011373457.1:0-30817 GCA_009831015.1 Picea engelmannii
TTGTGGGAAGAAGGGGCTAAAGGCCCAGAAGGTAAAATAAGTTGGTAAAAGACAAAATCCTAGAAATAAAACCTCGAGATGCTTCGCCCAGGGATCCCCGAGAAGCAAATAAAATGCCTCTCAGCAAGAAACAAGAGGGACCCAAAAAATAACAAACAAGACCTAGTCAGAGGATAGGGGGTCTCATCATGAGCCAGACTATTAGGTTCATGGGTACCTAACAGTATGACATTGCCACCATCCGGTTACCATGCCAGGGCAGTGACCTTTGGTTGCATGGCTAAGTGAAAGGGGGTCTCATCACGAGCCAACCTTCTCATATCTATGAAAGTACTTGTAGGTAACACTGTTAGCTCTGGTCACCATGCCAAGGCAATGTCCTCTGGTTAGCCCTTGAATAAAAAGAAAAAGAAGAAGAAAAATCAAATAAAAGAATAAAGCAAGAAAAGAATAAAGGCAAGAACGGGCTTGGAAAAATTGCATCCATGACAGATACAACTCGCCTTCTACAAAGGCACCCACAAATAACATTATGCATCCTTGGCCCTCATTGCACCCACATGTCTGGACATACCCTAGCCACATCACCTCACTTACATGGCTTGGATGAAATCTTCCTGGAAACTTTCCTTTTCTTGTGGACACTAGTCCAATAGGACGTCTTGTCTTTTTCTCCAATCTTGTATTGCAGGTTTTTGTATTGTCTTTGAGCTATTGACTGATGTATTAGGATTTTTATGCATATGTTTAATAATATTGATGATGAGATGTGATTAACATTGCTATGATCCTGGTGACTGATGAACCCATGGAGGGCATAGCTTTTGATGTGCAGGACCATGCCCGAAGGACAAGTACCATTTGGACCGGTACACATGGGGAGATGACCAATTCAGACCTCCATCGGGCTGAAGAGCCCACCATATGGATGTTGAGACCCCATCAAGGGGTAGAGATAGGATGGATATGGATCAGGGCTTTTGCACTAGAGAGGAAGAGGATGTTCCATTAGAAGCACTCTGGCAGGACTAGACCTGGGGGGAATGACCCCTTTTCAGTGGAACGCCATCCTTGGAAGGCTTGGGACGTCTCCATCTTCACCATGACATCATCCAGCTTCATGGATGCTTTTGGAGGCAGACTGGGCAACAGTGGCACATGTGGCATGTTGGAGAGGCCCCTGCGGGGCTAACGTTTTGCTCCTTGGTGTCTCATTTTCCCTAGAAAGGGCTAGCACCTCCTTTGAAGGGGTTTTCACTCTCATTTTTACTTGATTAGGGATTTTTACTTAGCATTTAATGTAAAAACAGTATTATTTTGACATTATGGCATTGTCGGCCTTTTTATGACCTAAAAGGTAAAATTAGGTCATTGATACACTATATATTGAGGGTTTTGACTCTCATTTCTATCATCAATGATCACTCACTCATAGTGAGGTCTGATTTTTAGTGCCCTATTGGGGTTTTTGGTTGAACTAGTGATGCGCACTTGTTGAAGGAAGAGATTTTTTGGCATTTATGGTGTTTCTCTTGAAGGAAGGTGTTACAATTAGGGTTTGCATGGTTATTTCTTCATGAATTGTAAGTGTTTATTCTGCAAAACTTCTTATTGAATGGTCGTAGTTTAAATTTATTGCATATTGCTTATAAATTTGCTGAATCAAAACCCTAGGTGACAAGCACACAAGTAGGTCCTTGTCTCATGTCCCCTGATAGAGAAACCTTTAGCCATTGAAAGAGAGGAAGAGAGCCTAGTCGTTATAGCTACACTCCTTGTTTCTCTTTCCCCTATGCTAGTCGTACGTTGTAAAGTCCAAGAGAAGGAAGATGTCCTAGGCCTAGGTTATCTACACCTAGGGCCGTTTTTCTTTAGGGTTTGAAGAAAGAGCCTTGCCGCAGCAACACTCTCCCTCTTTAAGCTTTCTCGTCTTGACTTTGTGATTCATCTGAGCTAGTCTTTTGCCGGGAAGGAGGAGAGAGCACGAGGCCTTTCTTTTGCAAAACCAAAGTGAGCCTCTCTCCCCTATTGTTCTGTCTTTGAGGCCCTGCTTTAGCAGCACCTTGAAACTTTTCCCTCTAGTCCTTTTAAATCTTGTCTCCTTCAACCTGTGCGTCCTTCACTTTTTGACTCCATTTAACCCTAAGGCATTGTTCTCCAACCTCAAACGTTGAAGTAGAATTGGGTCTAAAACACTCTCAAACATTTTTTGAATTGAAACCCTAACTACATTAACCCTAACCTACTAACCCTAAGTTCTTGGCGTCATCTTTGAATA
Source organism: Picea engelmannii (assembly GCA_009831015.1). Taxonomy (NCBI): domain Eukaryota; kingdom Viridiplantae; phylum Streptophyta; class Pinopsida; order Pinales; family Pinaceae; genus Picea; species Picea engelmannii. Next base: position 2,279 of record WSFP011373457.1, read on the forward strand.
TTTCATCTTATTTGCAGCAACATTTTTTCTTTTGAGTAATTGGATGGTAGTTGAAAGAATTAATATATTTAAGAGGTTGTTTGTTGTATTGAATGTTGTATCATTATAGTATTTATTGATGAAGTGACATTACTGCCATTACTATTTTGTAAACATTGACTATGTCAACATTTACTTTTAATTGCTCAGATTGAATATTAGATAGTCTTTAATATATATGAAGTACTAACCAGGATTGCACGTATCATTTTCCTTATTGTATTGTCTCAAGCATGTCCTTTTCTTTTCTTTGGTTATAATTTATTATTGGTTGTTTAGCCAGGACTATCTGATTGGCGGTGATCTGTGAAAGGGGGAACTTGTTCTTGTCCTTTTATCCTTTTCCCTTTCAAAACCCCAGGTCACCGGGGACGTCTCCCCTGGGCCTAGCCTCCCTAAATAGAAAGAGTCTTCCCATCGTGGTGACATTGGGTGGGATAGGTTCTTGTTACGCCAGTTTGGCCCTCTACCTTATAGCCTTTTATCCTAGCTACAAACTATGTGATAACAGGGACAACAATATTAACTTGCTTTTCCACCTAACATTATACATATATGCTCGGTTTGTTCTTGTGTCTCAGGCAGGTAAAACATTCTTTGAAAGTGTTTCTTGTCTCTTGCAACCATTGGATACCACCAAGACTCTTCCCCAAGCCTCTCCGCAACTTCTATCTTGACCTTTAGGGGGAATTTACTTCATCTCTTCACTTTTCATCTCATTTCCCCCAACGTCATAGGGATTCCCCCCTTGAGGTGATTCTCTCATCTCTAAAGTGATGGGAATACATGCCTAAGGTGATAGTGGGTAGGTGTTCTCTAAGTTTTCGCCATTTGGTAGTTTCATCAGGCTTTTCCCAACCTACAACTTATGTGATAACATTTTAGCGTCGTTGTCGAGGATGATTTTGAATCCTCTTCTGAACCTTAATGACACTTTGGCAAGCTATCCCATAGCCTTTCCCGTATCTTACCTGGCGACTCCACTGAGTACGTTCCCTTTTCACTTTTGATTAGATATTCTTGAATATCATCCAGTGACTCCACCTTCCTATAACTCTTCTTCCTTTTATCCTTTTCCCCCAGGGAGGTTCAAACCTTCTAAGGTTTATCGAAGAAGGCCTCCCCTCAAGTCTCCTGTTGTCAAAACATTTTCCAAGGTAACCTTTCCTTTGCTCCAATGGCTCACCCTTAGGAAAAATACCTTTGCAAACCCCTTAATATGACCATTGTCCCTAGATACCCCAACATAATGTTGAAAGAGTCTCACAAATAGTTGCCAAAGTTTCTGGGAAACAATGTCATCACCGTAGATGATCATCTTTATGTTGTAGGCCGAGACATGGAAAATGTAGAAGTGGAACATGAGGATGTATTCATGAGACTACTAGCATCTTCTTTGACTGTAGATGCTCAAAGGTGGTTCAGAGGGTTGCCTGACGATCATGTTGCATCTTATGAAGATTTTTCCAAACTATTCAAGAACATATGGACAACAAAAAAATATAATGGGATGCTTGTAGCTTAGTTCAATCAGATAAAAAAAAATGGATAATGAGATAATGAGCAAGTTTGACACCATATTCGACATATTATGCGGTCAGATTCCAACATATTTTCTTCCTATCGTTGCAATAGTTTATCTCCAATATGTCAATGCATTTGATGTGCAGTTTTGTTTTATTCCAAAATACAAGAAGCCCACTGCTTTGGCAGAATCCAAAGAGTACAGTGCGGAGATTGAAGAAAATATCCTTGACTCAAAGGTTGATCCTTTCCAGTATCCTCATGTCAAGGAAGAAACAAATAATAAGTTTTCCAGTAGCAGTACTCCTGATCTAATTTCCCTCTTGACTCAGAATATAGATCAGATGAGTACTCAATTTGTTCAATCACACAATCAAATCATGGGCCGATTAAATATTTTGGAGAGAAATCAACTTGATCCCAGACCTCAGTTTTCCAAACAACAAAGAGATTCCATGGGTTGGAAACCAATGCCTCAACAAGAAGCAAAGGCCCGTGATACTTTGAAGCTGGTTGGAATAGTTGACACAGAAAAAATAGTGTGGTTCTCTTCGTGCCAAGAGCCTCATAGAGAAGAAAGAGTGTCCCCAACGAGATGAATATTATTACGACAATGTGAACTTCATGGATATGATCTGTAATTTACAAAATGAATAAGTCATACAAGAATAGATTGACAAAGCCAGAAGATAGGGGGAAAGAGAGGGGAGACTTTGAACCTTGAATCAATTGACAGATGATCAAACAAAGGAACTAATGAAGAGGGAATATTTGACATACACCAGAAGAAATAAAGCTTCAGCCCCTCCATCATAACCTACCACTCCTCCACCATATGCAGAGAAGGTGGTCCAACCACCTCCACCTCCAGTGCATGAGTTTCCTCCTAAGCTAGCTTCTACAGATGATATTCAGTTGAACATAGATGTTGCAGCCAAGTTTGGAAAATTAAAAATGATAGTCCCGATAATAGAGATGTGCAAGATCCCTTTTGTAAGGAGAGAGATCTTGAAGTTATCACGGGTACTGTATGAGAATGGAAATCATCCCATCATTCTGAACACTATGTATCTTGACCAGCAAAAGGACAACAATCCTCCTTTCTACCTTTCATTGGGCATGAATGGCCTCCGCTTGAGAAACTATATGTTGGATTCTGGGGCCTTCGCGACTGTCATGTCATTAAAGGTTATGGAACAACTTGGTTTGAAGACAACATGACCCTATGGAAACGTATGTCGCATTGATTCTAAAAGGGTCAAAGTTTATTGTTTATGTTAGGACGTTGAGGTATTTTTTACTGACCTTCCACATATCACCCTCCTCATGAATATAGTGGTGATTGATGTCCCAGGTTCTTGGGGGATGCTCTTATCAAGGAGTTGGTTTATTTACCTTAGGGTTTTTATTAGCATGGACCTCACCTGTGCACACATCCCCATGGGAGATGGCACTTTCGAGGTATTGTACAGTCGAGAGTGAGTTGAAAATCATTTGAATGGTCCTAATGGTCCTGACTATACAAGTGAAGATGATTTTGATGAAATATCAGACACCATTGAGTATGATCCACGGGAATTGCCTTTTATGTAGGAGGAATCCATAGGTTGGCTTATCCCAAGGACATATGAACACAAAGAAAAACTTACAAATTTCCAGGGAAAAGAGCCAGGTTCTATCCAAATATTGAGGAAATAAGATAAAGAACGTGAGGAAGCCATCAAAAGGGCAGTCAACATAGAACCTCCTTCTTATCCATACATTGAGAATATACCTTACATAAATTACAGTGAAGGAAGTATTGCAATCATGTGGGACAAGAAAAAGGGAAATACCATATATGACCAGAAGGATGATACCTCATAGTTTGTCCCTTACATCATCAAGAAGAAGTCTGATCAATAAAAGTATTACTTGACAGCTTTGGATGGGGGAAAGATGCCATTACCAGTGGATGGATCTCTTCTCTGGCCCTATGTTCATATCACATGACTTCTTTAGGGCCTAGGTCCGAGGTAAGTAGGTAGGCCATCTTTATTTCCTTGCATTTTCGTCTTCATTACTCATGTTAGATTAGATGCATTTCATATTTCATTTTCCTCTACTTGCATATTGATTTCATACTTAGTTTAGAATTTTTTTGAAAAAATTATAAAAATATTAATTTTTATATCAGTTTCATTTTTGGATTTTTTTATGTATATGGAAAAAGGATGAGCCAAGCCATCCTACTATTGAAGATTTTTTTCTCTTAGTGTGTGTAGGCACAATTCTACCAAGAGATGTTGTGGTTCTCATACACTCTACGACAAGCACATGTACCCAAGTAGGAGCCAGATGTTATCCCCAATTTTTGGGATAACTGAGGACATGATGTCTCGAGGCCCTCGAGTTGTGGACATGGAGTATTGAGAGACCACATGACTAGCAGTGTCCACTTACACATATGGAATCCCACTCTATCACCACATTTCCATCCATCATAATCGCATCCACCACACCAACTAGCTTTTGGAAGTACCATAGGTCTTTCTCCATGTGGTACAAGTCAGGTATTGTGGCAGGTAATCACCCTATAATTTGAGGCATTTAATCATGTTATATTGAATCTTCTTTTTATTATAGAATGCCTACTTGGAAATTGTGCTTTTGACCCTGTTTCACCTTGGTGACTGTCATCGATTTCCTAATAAGTGGCCAACATTTGGGGAAGGGATGTAACTAGGGTTCCCTTGAGGGGTCATCATACCATTCTCGACCATACTTATCACTTTCCGCTCATCACATTTCCCTCTTCTATGCTCTTTGGCTTTAGTGACCGAAGAAGGGCATGTACCTCATCTCATGGGAAGAAGGGGTTGAAAGCCCAGAGGGATGGTGGCTGGAAAAAGATAAAAGCCTAAAATATAAACCTTCCGGATACTCGCCCAAAGAGGCCTTGAGAGCAATGAAAATCTTCTCCTAAAAAATAAAAGACCTGCAAAAGGAAAATAACATTATATACATGTCCCCACTTATTGAGGCTTGTACACTCATGCGGTGTCCCTTCCTTTCCTTGCATATGGCACTCTATGTACCTCTAACTTCAAGTGGACCTTGTGGTGATATAACCCAAGCTAATCGATTTCACTCTAGGGAGTACCAAAAGTTTTGGAATATTAACTAATTAATGGCAATGAATGGGCTTGGAAAAAGGATGCATTGAGAACGAAGGTACAACACACCCTCTACAAAGGCACCCATAGATGAGACAATACGAGCCCTTGTATGTCATGAAACCCTTTGACCTATGAAGTCTAAACCCCTATCCACCTCATCATCCACTAATTGATCTTGAAGGGGCACCCTTGGGAGCATCCCCTCCTTGAGGGTTTTGGTTTACCCAATAGGACTTTTATGACACCCCTCCCATACCTAAAATTGGTCAATTGTATAGGGTCTTTGAGCATTTGTTTAATTTGATGAGGTAGTTTGGATGCACTTTTTTAGATGTATTGTTTATTATATGTGGTTTTCACTTGCCATGATATTTTAACTTGAGATATTTGGAGGGTGTACACATTTGTTTTGCAAGACCTTGTTTGGTGGACAGTTTTGAAGGAACAAGCCTAGCTTTGGCTTCCATGGGGCTTGAAACCCACAGGTTGGATTCCATGGGCCCACATGTCAGATCATGACGACTTGCATTTGGAGGCCTAGTAGACACCTTGGAGGTCCTAGCCTAGCCCTCACACGCCAAACGAATTTCCTAGGAGGGGAAAAACGTCACTCTTTGGGGCTTGACGTCACCTAGGGCTAGGGTTGGTGGTGATGGAGTTGTTGTTCATTGACACTTGTCATGATTTGACTGGAGGAGGCATGGATTGACCTTGGCACATGAAGAGGAGGCTCTAGGAGCCCCAACGATGTCCATTTTCTCCTCCAACGACTTGGAAAGTGTCAAAACATCTCCATAAATAGGTTATGTCATCTTGTTTTAGGGTTTCTAATGTGAAAAAGTGTAAATTAAATATTATAATTTGTGTAAAGGGGTAAGATAAGGGTTGTTGACCCCTTATCTTATGTTTTACCCTAATTAAGTGGGCAAGCTATGTTTTAAATATTTTGTATAAATAAAGATCACGTGGATCTCATTTCATAACATAACTCTCCTAGTGTGAGAAGTACTTGGATTAAATTTTCACTAACCTTGGGCATTTTTCTCTCTCTTTTGAATTTTTCATGGTTTACTTTGATATTGGTGGAAGGAATTGGTGTGCTACCTCCTATGGAGATTTTCTCTTGCATATTGGTGGATAACTCTTGGTAAAGCAGAAGTTTATCTTGTTGATTCTTGCTCTAGTTGAAGGGTTTCATCTTGTTATTGTCTATTTTTCTTAGTTGCAAGTTTAACTAGTTGAACTTATTGGGGAGTATAAGTGCATATAACCCCACTAAGCTCATCAATATTTGTCTTGGAAATAATTTGTTACTTAAGGAAGTGCTAGGAGAAGTAAAAGGGATTACACCCTTCTATCACTTTCCTAGTTATCTTTAACTGCCTTGGGGAGTAAGAGGGTTTACACCCCCAAGGAAGTAGTATAGTTAACTCATTCTTTGACTTCATAACCCAATAGTCAAGGCACTAGTCATTTACTTTTTTTCATTGGAGAAATAAAATAGTGCATTGGGAAACGTGATTTTTGGCCATTTCAATTTTCTGCAATTTGGGTTTTGTTTCTTGTGCCTAGCGCACCTCTTAGTCACTAGGGTGTCCCCTCTGAAGGGGAATTACTTGCTTTTGTTATAGATATTAATATACTATCATTAGGGCTGCAGAAACCCTAACACACTTTCGTTTATAACTTGCTAAGAGTTTGCCACATTTATCTACTTGGCTTAGCGCAAATTTTGGGTGGATTGTTTGTGAGTTTTGGTGGTTGGATTTACTTATGTAACAACTTGTTTCTACAACCATAAGGCTGAAAAATATCTCTGCAAACACCTTTTATTACAACCTTGTTTCATTGTTGAAGTATTATGCTTTCATAATTGGGGATTACTAGTGTTTATCTAGCTTATCTCTTGCATCATCTTTTGGAATTTTAGCATTTGTTTAGCAGTTTTAATACTTATTTATTTGTTGATATACATTATTGTTTACTGCTGCAATTAGGGACATCAAGATTAACTTGCTTGTCCACCTAACATTATACATATATTCTTGGTTTGTTCTTGTGTCTCAAGCAGGAACAACATTCTTTGCAAATGTTTATTGTCTCTTGGCAACCATTAGATACCACCAAGACTCTTCCATAAGCCTTTATGCAGCTTCTATCTTGAAATTTAGGGGGACTTTATTTCATCTCTTCACTTTCCATCTCATTTCCCCCAGGCTCACCGGGATTCCCCCCTTGAGGTGATTCTCTCATCTCTAAAGTGATCGGTATACTTTCCTAAGGTGACAGTGGGTAGGTGTTCTCTAAGTTTTCTCCATTTGGTAGTTGGGTCAAGCTTTTCCCAAACTACAACTTGTGCAATAACATTTTGGCACCGTTGTCGGGGAGGATTTTGAATCCTCCTCCCAACCCCAACAACACTTTGGCAAGCTATCCCAAAGCCTTTCCCCTAGATTTCTTGGCAACTCCACTGAGGATGTTCCCTTTTCACTTTTGATGAGCTCTTCTTGAACTCATCTCATGACTCCACCTTCCCAGAACCCTTCTTCCTTTAATCATTTTCCCCCAGGGAGGTTCAAACATTCTAAGGTTTATCGAAGAAGGCCTCCCTTCAGGTCTACTGTTGTCAAAATCATTTCCCAAGGTACCCTTCCCTTTGCTCCAATGGCTCACCCTTGGGGAAAATACCTTTACAATCCCCTTAACATGGCCACCATCCCTGGATACCCCAACACAATGTCGAAAGAGTCTCACAAATGGTTTCCAAAGTTTCTGGGAAACAATGTCAGCACCAGAGATGATCATCTTTATGTCGTAGGCCGAGACATGGAAAATGCAGAAGTGGAACATGAGGATGTATCCATGAGACTACTAGCCTCATCTTTGACCGAAGATGTTCATAGGTGGCTTAGAGGGCTTCCTAACAAGAATGTTGCATCTTACGAAGATTTTTCCAAATTATTCAAGAACAAATAGACAACGAAAAAAGATAACGGGATGCTTGTAGCTCAGTTCAATTAGATAAAGAAAAAGGAGAATGAGATAGTGAGCAAGTTTGACACCAGATTCGATAGATTATACAATTAGATTCCATAAAATATTCATCCTACCACTGCAATATTTCGTCTCCAATATGTCAATGCATTCGATGGGAAGTTTTGTTTTATTCTGAAGGACAAGAAGCCCAATTCTTTGGCAGAAGCCAAAGAGTATAGTGCAGAGATAAAAGAAAATCTCATTGATTCAAAGGTTTATCATTTTCAGTATCCTCGTGTCCAGAAAGAAACAAAGACTAAGGTTCCCAGTAGTAGTACTCCTAATCCGATTACCCTCTTGACTCATAAGATAGATCAAATGAGTACTCAATTTGTCCAAGCACAGAATCAAACTATGGGTCAATTAATTACTGTGGAGAGAAATCAATCTACCCCCAAACCTCAGTTTTCTAGACAACAAAAAGATGTTGTAATATCCCAAGACTGATCCCCAGTTGTAAATGTAAGTATGTTTTATAGGTTGGTGAGCCAGGTTATTATAGGCCAGAAGGCTTATGTGATTATTAGGTCGGAGAGTCTAGATGTTAAAGGCCAGCGAGACTATTTTTGTATATGTAAACAATCATATCATTAATAAAATACATCGTTGCATGTAGACAACCCACAATAAAAGAGTATGGGGGACTAAATTCCACTAGGAAGGGAAAGGGGGGGCTAAGAGCCTAGAAAGGGAGCTAAGCTAGAGGGATTATTTCCAAAGAAATATTATAATATTATTCCTAAAGACTAAGGTGAGGATAATTATTTTATCCTAAGTTATTATAGGAAGAGGAATGAATTACAAGTGGAGAGAAACAAGTTGCTTGACGACCATGTGTCATCAATGACACATGAAAATAAATGTGGGGGAAATTACTACATTTGGGGGTCACTCGGCCATTGATTCATGTTGTCATTTGTTCCATTCTCTCCAGGAATCTTACCTCTCAAGTCGGCACACACTCTGGCAGCTAAACCCCATACCTTTCTTGTTATCAACAGTAACGTGTACCCTTCTTGTTATGAGCAGTGCACCAGTACCATACCCGAAGGTTGTAGTTGCCATCACCTGCACCTTCCCTGAACGTTGTTGTTTCCATCACCTTTACCTGTGCCTGGTTGACTTAAGCGCGGGACTAAAGAAGCGATTTTTCAGGCTCATGGGATTAAAGAGGCGGGCTGTCAGGCCCATGTATTGAAGAGGGGGATTGTCAGGATAGTGAGAAACTCTCTCCAGGTGAGAGAATTATTGGGAATTGATTTTTTGAGGGAGCCGAACTACAACTACGGTGCTCTGAGACTTCATGTCTGGCCTATTGTCGAAGCCCTGTAAGGGAAGTGGGGCATCTTAAGGTCTATTGAGCAGAGAAGGGGAACACTTCCTAGGGTAGGATAGGCATGTGGGGAATTAGAGACTGTGGGTTGTTAGTTTGAGTTGGAACCTGACACTGTTGTTGCTATTGTCTGAGATACATCAGCCTAGCTAGGAATCCCTTACCTGAGTGGAGTTTAGTCCCATCTCGGGGGTGACCCACTTCTGAGAGTTCTGAGCAGCGTGGTCTAAGGCTGGGAGGATCGTGGAAGGTCTGCATGCAATTGGTGGTCTTTTATCAAAAGATAAGTATCAATTTTGTGTTATATTACTTGTTGCATTATTCTTTATTCGTTCATTTTTATGGGTTTTTCCATGTGTATGATGCATGTGTATTGTTAGTGTTATTCCACATGAATTTGTATATTTGCAGAGTATTTGTATTCTTTTTAATGTATGTATACAGTTCAAAAAATTCTATGCGGCATAGCCTAGCTTAAGTCTGGGGATGCTACAATACAGTATCAAAATTGATGGTAAAGATAAGTAAAAGTGATGCAACTCGGCTTGGGTGGTTGGGTGGGTGTGTTACAATATGGTATCATAGCTCCATTTTTCAACACTGAACCTAGATGGGCCGAGCAAGTTGAAATTGATGCGGAATTTCACATAGTTTTGAAGTTACAATGCATCCCTAGGTGCCAGGAAGCCACTAAGAGAAACTTGGACTGTGTTCCAAAGCTCAGGAGGTTTAGTGGTTCAAGAAAGCCAACAGAGGAAGGAAAACACAACAACTGTTGATTTGGGCCACAAGATTAGATCTGGGTCATTGGATTTGTTTGGAAGAAGAAATATCCCTCATAGTCATCGAATCTGGAGAAGGTGCGTTGTCATTAAGCACTGAAGTCCTTTGAACTTCGTTGCTCCGATAGTTTTTTGTTGTTTTTTGAAAGGGAGGAAAAATCCCCAAAGTCCCAAAGTTTCGAACTCTGGAGAAGATCTTGATCGTTCGTTGTTGAGGACACGTGTCAGCAGATTAGCGAGAGTCTGGAAGTTTGACACTCTAAAAAAAGTTAGTGATTGTTGCACGGAGTAGGGAAATTCCCGAAGTCCCGAACTCCTAAGAAGAGACTGATCGTTTTCATTGAGGACACATGTCAATAGATTAGCGGGTGTCCGAAAGTTCGGCGATATGGAAGATCGTGGTTGAAAAGTGTTTTGGTGTGAAAAGACCCGAAGCCCCGAACCCGGAGTCAAACCCGACCGTCCATTGACAAGTGAGTGTCAACCCTGGATCTTTTTCCTTCGTTGATTGAACGTTCTATAGTTCAAGAGTTTGGTGGTGATCAATATCGAGAACTCCTGAAGCCCGAAGTTCTGTAGGAGATCTCAGTCGTCGGTTGCAAGAGGAACGAGAACCATCAATCTCGAATTCGGCATTCAACAATTCTGGAGGCAACGTGCGTTGGAGTCTCAGAACTCCCAAAGCTTGGAATCTTGGAGCTTCTATTAACCATATATCTTGACGGAGAATGTCGACCGTTGATCTATGAGTCCTTACAGAATTCTCCAATTTGGTGTTCGGGTGATTTATGGTGTGGGGTTGTAAAAACTTATGAAACATGAATCTCTGGAGCCTGGGAGCGTCATAGTAGTTCGCCAGTTTGGAATTCATGGAACTTAGCGTGATGTGTGGTAAAAACTTTCTAAGATCGAATCTCTGGAGCGTCGGATTCCCGAAGCTCCGAAGAAGCACCGTTCGGAGAGTTTTCCACTTTGACATTCAGAGGGAATGTTGTGTTGTGTTGGAGAAACTTCTGAAGCCTGAAGCTCTAAATCATCAGAGTAACAAAGCTCCAGAGAAACACCCGTTCGAGGGGTTCGTCACTTCGGAGTTTGGAGGAAATGTTGTATGGTGTAGGAAAAACCTCTAAAGCTCGAAGTTCCAAAGCACCGGAGCCCTGAAGCTCCAAAGAAGCGTTTGTTCGAAACTTCGCCAATTCACCATTCGGGGAAAATGAAGTGTGTTGAAGGAGAAACCTCTGAAGCCCGAATTTTCGTAGCCTCGAAGTCTTGAAGCTCCAAATAAGCTCCATGTAAGTAAGCACCTAGTTCTAGCCCGTGGTCACATGAATTTTGGGCCGAAATAAAGGGGGCTACTGCCTGAAAATTGATTTCAAAGAAAGAAAAGGGATTAGAGAAGGAGCCCATAGATTTCTCATTTGTACGGACCTGCAATTGGGGGAAATTACAGAAGCCTATAAACCTAAAGAGAGGACCCAGCATGGGTCTGAGAGCTAATTCGGCTTCCGAAAAATATCATGTGTACAAGGAGTGCCCTCACAGAAAGGACAATTTTTCATATAACCATAACTTTCTGCTCAAGACTTAGAATTGAGCAAGAGAGAAGTCATTGGAAAGATCTTGGATAGTAGAATACAAATTTTCACCCAGAAAATTGATCTGGATAGTCAATTTCTCAGAAAATCAGAGGAAAGAAATTTGATGCATTATGAACCAAAATTGTTTATAATTTCATGCAATCTATAAAACAATTAGCCTAACAAGTTATGTTCGTTGCACAGTTTGTAGAGTTAACAACAATTAGATCATAATAGGATCAACACAGAGTGAAGAGGGATGGAAGATACACAAGGGATTACAACTAGGAGGATGAGATCAGAGGGATGGATGTTCATATGGGTAATGAAGGTACAAACTCAAATGGACATGGACAAGGAAAGGAAGAAAGCATGAACTTGGTAGAGACCAGTACAAATCTACAAAAGGATGTCCAAAGTTATAAAAATGATAATAAAAGGCTTATGAAATCCAAGGAGTAGTAGGAGGACTTCAACATAAATTTAATGCAAAGCTTGGACACAATCGAAAAGAAGGTGGATAAAGAGAATGACTTAAGAAAATCAGAAAGTCATAGGTCTTGTGATGAGAGAAGAACAACAAGAAGTGTTAGAAGATATCACCATCACTCCCCAAGGCATTCCACTAGGAGAGAACACAGTAGCTCAAGTCCATCCCCTGTCAAAAAGCATAAGAGGAGGTTTGGGGTGGATGAGCTACAAGGAGAAATGAACAAAATCAAAACTCCTACATTTGAAGGTGAGCACAAGAAGGATGTAGATGCAGAGACATGGCTGCTAGGCATGAGAAAGTATTTTCAATTACATAATTATTCTTCACATGCAGAAGCAAGAATTGTTATCTATCAGCTCAAGGGAAAGACATCCATGTTGTGGGACCAACTTCTGCAGGTGCAACACATTAAAGATAAAAATGTTACTTGGAAGAAATTCAAGAAGTATTTTCAAAATAAATACTTTACTAAGAGATACTATGACAAGAAAATGAAAGAGTTCTTTGAACTCAAGCTTGGGAGTGTGACCATAGATGAATATGAAAGAAGGTTTTTAGAACTGCTAAAGTCTGTCTCTTTAATCAAGGATGAGACAGTTAAGATTCAGAGGTATTTGAGTGGGTTTCCATCATTCATCAGTAACAATATATAATATGATGATCCAAAAACATTGGAGGAGACCATAAGGCGAGTTAAATTCTTATATGATCAGCGTAAAGGAAGGCAAAATTTCCAAAAATATTGGGAAGATAAGAAGAAGTACAAGATGGAACAGAAGAAGAAGGGGACTAATCCACCATTCCTCAAAAATATCCCTCAGGGACAACCAACTTCTAGAGAACCCAGAATGATTGAGACAGGGGGGCAAAGGCCAAGGGAGCCACCTATTCAATGTTGGGGTTGTAAGGGAGATCATATGTGTAGAGATTGTCCTCACAGAGGTGAAAAAGTGAGGATTGTTCGCAATAGACAGCAAGCTGAAACAGTGGAGGACATGGGCATAAATGTACCTAGGATCTATGCATCCCTGGACAACAAGCAAGTCAATTTTTAGTCACATATGATTGAAGTGGAAGGTATGATCAACAACCAAACCATTGCTATTCTAATTGATTATGGAGCTAGTCATAGTTATATCAATCCTCAGATTGTGGAAAGATTGCATTTTCCAAGAAGATAGCATGGAAAATATTGGTTGGTACAATTGGCTACCAAAGCCAAAAGAAAAATTAATGAGATGGTTAAGTCATGTCCAATGGACATGAATGGACTGAGCACCAAGGCAAATTTAAACATCTTGCCTTTAGGTTCCTATGACTCTAATTGGTATGGATTGCTTGGACCAACACCATGTTATCCTAGACTGTTATAGTAAGGCATTTACTTTCTGGGATGAGAAAGGGAACCTAAGAATAGTACAGGGAATTCCCAGGGCAATAACTATCGAAGAAATATCGACATTGCAGCTGAAGAAAAGTTACAGAAAAGGGTGTCAAATATTTGTAGCTCATATGGAAGAGACACCTAAAGATAAGGTGTCAAATATTGAATATTATGAAATCCTAAAGGAGTTTGGGGGTGTACTTAAAGAAATACCAGGATTACCCCCTAAAAGAGTCATTGATTTCTCCATAAATTTGATGCCTACAACAACTCCAGTATCCAAGACCCCTTACAGGATAAGTACACTGGAATTGAAGGAGTTGCAAATGCAACTTGAAGAGCTTCTGAAGAATGGGTATATATGCCCAAATGTGTCACCTTGGGGTGCCCCAGAATTATTTTTGAGGAATAAGGATGGAACATTGAGACTTTGCATGGACTTCAGGCGGTTGAAAAAGGTAACTGTGAAGAATAAGTATTTTTTGCCAAGGATTGATGACCTCTTTGATCAGTTGAAGAATGCAAAAATATTCTCCAAGATTGATCTCAAGTCAGGTTATCATTGGGTAAGAATTAAGGAAGAATACATCAACAAGACTTCTTTCCGAACAAGGTGTGGGCATTATGAGTTCACAGTGGTGCCATTTGGGTTATCAAATGCACCAGTTGTCTTCACGTGCTTAATGAATGGTATTTTCAAATAATACTTAGATATGTTTGTCATTGTATTTTTAGATGACATACTTATCTATTCTAAGTCATAGGAAGAGCATGAACAACACTTGATGATGGTACTACAGGTATAAAGGGAGCATCAGTTGTATGCCAAATTGAGCAAGTGCTCATTTTATGAGAAGTAAATTCGTTGTTTGGGACATATCATATATAAATAAGGGATAGTCGCGGATCCTGAAAATATTGAGGCCATTAGAGGATTGTCATCACCTAAGAATGTGACATAGGTCATATCATTCATGGGACTTGTAGGCTACTACATAAGATTTATTGCAGGGTTCTCAAAGATTGCACACCTAATCACTTCCTTGCAAAAGAAGGGAGTGAAGTTTAAATGGACATTGGAGTGTGAAAAGAGTTTCCAACACTTGAAGTATTTATTAACCAATGCTCCAATACTATGGATTGTTGATCCAAAGGAAGAATTCATTGTATGCACCGATGCATGTAAAGAAGGACTTGGTGGAGTCCTCAATCAAAATGGGTATGTTGTATGTTATGAATCAAGGAAGTTGAAGGAGCATGAAAGGCACTATGCTACTCATGATTTGGAATTGGCAGCCATAGTGCATGCCTTGAAGATGTAGAGGCACTACCTCATGGGAAAAAGGTTCGATTTGAGAACAAACAATAATGGTATGAAATATTTATTTGAACAACCAACTCTAAATGCCAGGAAAAATAGGTGGTTAGAATTTATTAATGAATATGACTTTGATATAAAGCATATCAAAGGGAAAGAGAACAAGGTAGTTGATGCACTTAGCAGAAGGGTGCATGAGTTACATGCTACAACCATTAGCATGTACCAATCAAATTTGAAAGACAAAATCTTATAAGCTACAAAATCAGACTTTCAATACATGGAAATAATAACAAAATTACAACAAGCTTGGTTGCAATGGAAAATTGAAGACTACAAGCCGGGAAATGATGAAATTATCAGGTACAGAGGCATAATTTATGTACCAAATTCCCAAGAATTGAAAAAACTTATACTGAGAGAAATTCATAATGTACCTTATGCTGGGCACCCAGGGTATCAAAAAACTATTGCAGCTGTCAAGAGCCAATATTATTGGTCGGGCATGAAGAAAGAAGTTGTTCAGTGCATTCTCAAATGTTTGGAGTGTCAAAAGGTCAAGGTTGAGCATAGACACCCAGCTGGTTTGCTACAACCATAACCCATTCCTGAGTGGAAATGGGAAGTTGTAACAATGGATTTCATCACCAAACTGCCTAAAACAAATAAGCAGCATGATTCTATCATGGTAGTGGTGGATAAGCTTACTAAAGCTGCTCATTTTATTTCAGTAAAGATCACTCACAAGGAAACCAACGTTGTTCATATTTATATGAGGGAAATTGCTCGACTGCATGGTATACCCAAGAAAATTGTGTCTGACAGAGATCCAAAATTTACATCAAATTTCTGGAAAGGATTATTTAAAGGATTTGGAACAAATTTGAATTTTAGCATAGCTTATCATCCAGAATTTGATGGACAAACAGAGAGGGTGAATCAAGTGATTGAGGATATGTTGAGGATGTATGTGATGGATAAACCATCAAAATGGGAATATAACTTACACTTGGTAGAGTTTGATTATGACAATGGGTACCAAGCATCTCTAAAGATGAGCCCATTTGAGGCACTTTATGGTAGAAGGTTCAACACACTTGTAAGATGGGACAACCCAACAGATAGAGCATTGGTTGGGCCAGAATTACTCAGGGAAATGGAAGAGAAGATGTCAAAAATAAAATAGAATTTAAAGGTTTCTTAAGACAAGCAGAAAATCTATGTTGATAAGGGAAAAACTCACAGGGAATTTAAAGTGGGTGATCATGTATTCTTGAAAGTGAAGGCCAACAAAAGTTCCCTAAAGTTGGGAATTTGTTCAAAGTTGGAAACTCGTTATTGTGGTCCATTTGAAATCTTAGAGAAGATTGGGCATGTAGCATATATTCTTTCATTATCTGCATCAATGTCTATTCATAATGTATTCCATGTATCTTTTCTCAAAAATCATATACATGATGCTAATCATGTTATTGATTGGAATGTGATTCAAGTGGAGCAAGAAGGTGCTTTTCAAGTGCATCTGGTGTGCATACTAGACCGGAAGATCAAGTAGCTCTGGAATTGAGCTATAGAGCTAGTGAAAGTCCAATGGACTTGGTACGGTCTTGAGAATGCTATGTGGGCATAATACCCGCATCTTTTTTAGGATTTTTGAAAATTTTGGTGGTAAATGTGGATATATATTGCACCGAGGACAGTGAAAATATAAGGGGAGGGGAATGTAATACCCCAAGATCGATCCCAAGTTGTAAATGTAAATATGTTTTATAGGCTGGTGAGACAAGTTATTATAGGCCATAAGGCTTATGTGATTATTAGGCTGGAGAGCCTAGATTTTAAAGGCCAACGAGCATATTTTTGTATATGTAAGCACTCATATCATTAATAAAATACATCAATGTGTGTAGACCAACCACGATAAAAGAGTATGGGAGACTAAATTCCACTAGGAAGGGAAAGGGGGGGGCAAGAGCATAGAAAGGGGGATAAGATAGAAGGCTTATTGCCAAAGGAATATTATAATATTATTCCTAAAGACTAAGGTGAGGATAATTATTTTATCCTAAGTTCTTATGGGAAGGGGAATGAATTACAAGTGGAGAGAAATGAGCACCTTGAGGGCCATGTGTCATCAAGGGTGCATGCAAATAAATGTGGGAAATTAGTCCATTTGGGGGTAACTCAACCATTGATTCACACTGTCATTCGTTCCATTCTCTCCAGGAGTCTTACCTCTCAAGTCGGCATGCACTTTGGTAGATAAACCCCATACCTCTCTTGTTATCAACAGTAACATGTACCCTTTATGTTAGAAGCAACACACCAGTACCATACCCAAAGGTTGTCGCTACCATCACCTGCACCTTCCTTGAACGTTGTTGTTTCCATAACCTTTACCTATGCATGGCTGACTTGAGGGTGGGATTGGAGAAGCAGGTTGTCAGGCCCATGGGATTGAAGAGGTGGGTTGTCAGGCCCGTCGATTGAAGAGGCAGGTTTTCAGACCCCTGAGAAACTCTCTCCAAGTGAGAGAATTGTTGGGAATTGATTTCCTGAGGGATCCCAACTATAGCTACGGTGCTCTGAGACTTCATGTTCGGCATGTTGTTGAAGCCTTGGAAGGGAAGTGGGGTAGTCGAAGGTATATTGAGAAAAGAAAGGGCACACTTCCTGGGGTGGGACATGCATGTGGGGAATGAAAGATTGTGGGTTGTTGGTTTGAGTTGGCACATGATGGAGTTGTTTTGTTTGTCTGAGATACATCATCCTAGCTAGGAACCCTTACTCAAGTGGAGTTTAGTCCCAGCTCAGGGGTGACCCACTGCTGAGATTTATGAGCAGCATGGTCTAAGGCTAGGAGGATCGTGGAATGTTTGCATGCAGTTGGTGGTATTTTATCAAAAGATAAGTATCAATTGTGTGTTATATTACTTATTGAATTATTCTTTATTCATTTATTTTTTGGGGGTTTTCCTTGTGTATGTTGCATGTGAATTGTTAGTGTTATTCCGTAAGAATCTGTATATTTGCAGAGTATTTGTAGTCTTTTTAATTTATGTATATAGTTCAAAAAATTCTATGTGGCATAGCCCAGGTTAAGTCTTGGGATGCTATAATATAGTATCAAAACTGATGGTAAAGAGAAGTATCAGTGATGCAACTTGGCCTGGGTGGTTGGGTGGGTGTGTTACAGATGCCACGAGTTGGAAACCAAGGACTGAACAAGAAGAAAAGGCCCCTGATACTTTGAAGCCAGTTGGAATGGTTGACACGAAAAAAACATCTTGGTATTCTCCATGCCAAGATCCTCACATAGAAGATGAGTGTCCCCGATGAGATGAAGATTCTTCCGACAATATGAACTTGATGGATATGATCTATACTTTCCAAAATGAAAAAGTCACACAAGAACATATTTACAAAGTCAGAAGACAGGGGGAAAGAGAGGGGAGACTTTGGGCCTTTAATCAGTTGACAGACGATTAGAGAAAGGAATTAAGGAAGAGGGAATATTTAACATACACCAGAATAAATAAAGCTTCAGCCCCTCCATCACATCCTGCCACTCCTCCTTCATCTGCAGAGAAGGTGGTCCCACCACCTCCACCTCCAGTACATGATTTGCTTCCTAAGCCATCTTCTACAGATGAGATTCAGTTGAACATAGACGTTGCAGCCATGTTTTAAGGGAAGGAAGAATTTCACTGTATATTGAGAAAGTTCCTCAACCCAATGTAAATTATATTGAGGAAGATATAGGTGTCTATTCTATTTTTTTTTATGAAGATGATGCTCCTCTTGAACATCCATAGGATTATGATGATGGTATGTGGCATATGCACTTTTATGGTGCATGTTAAAGTCAAGGTAACAAAGAAGGCATTATATTATACTCTCTTGTAGGTTAAATTCACAAATTTTCCTATATAATAGAATTTTCATGTACAAACAATGTTACTGAATTTGAGGCCTTACTCCTAGGAATTGAAAATGCTTACAACATAGGATGTGGTCATCTCACTATTTTTGGAGACTTGAAACTTGTTGTAAATCTGGTTAGAAAATATATATAATCCTAACAATAGGTTGTTGAAATGATACACCCAAAATGTTTGGACTTTAATTCAAAATTTGTTGTCCTTTAACATCACCCACATCAAAAGGGAACTGAATTCAATAGTTGATAGGTTAGTTGTTTTTGCAACTTCACCTACAAGGAAATTATTGTCTCAAAGAACCGATTGCACTTTTTTATCCTTATATCGATCTCATATTCCCAATAATGAGGAATCATGGAAATTTTTCCTTGACGATGAAAGCATTTGTGATTTTATTCAGAATGGGCCATATAAGCCAAAGGAAATAATTTCTCTTGAAGACAATAAAATTCCTAAAGGCTTGACTCATCTCGAAAGCTCATTCTCAACTAGTGATGTTAGCAACAATAAAGATCACAAAGAAGAGGATTCGAAATAGAAAATAGGAGATATCATTCATGTGAACATTGGAACCCAGGAAACTCCAAAGATTTTAAAAATAGGAGCCCAATGTTCTAAAGACGAAAAGAAGAAATTCATGGATTTATTCCATGAATTTAGAGATGTTTTTTCTTGGTCTTATGAGGATCTTAGTAGTTTTGATCCTAGTGTCATCCAATATGCTATTTTTATTAAGGAAGGAGCCAAACCTGTTAGGAAGAAACAAAGACCCATCAATCCTTCTCTTGAAGCTACGATTAGAAAAGAAGTGGAAAAGTTAATAAATTCTCATATAATATTTCTCGTTAAATACTCCAAGTGGGTGTCCAACCTGGGTCCCGTGTGAAAAAAGAATGGTGAGATTAGATTGTGTGTCAATTTATGTGCTCTAATAGATATAGTGTAAAAGTTAACTTTTCCCTTCCCCATATGGAAATGATTTTGCAACAAGTTGGTGGATAAAAAATGATGTCCTTACTTGACGGTTTTTCTGGTTATAATCAAATTAGATTCAAGAGGACAGACAAATATAAAACAACATTCACAACTCAGTGGGGAACCTTTTCCTATGAGTGGATTCCATTTGGATTATCTAATGCAGGTGCCACTTTTCAGAGAGATATGCAAATAGATTTTGATGATCGTATTGGCAAAATAATTTAGATTTATCTTGATGACTTAATTGTATATTCTAAAACCCGATCAAATCATTTTGATCATCTTAAAAGAGTCTTTTTGTGATGCAAAAATTGGCATATCTTTAAATCCTTTGAAATATATTTTCAGTGTTACTCAAGGTAAGCTTCTTGGTCACATTGTTTCATATTCAGGGATCAACATTGATCATGAAAGGGTTACCACAATATTAAATCTTACAACCCCTACATCTAAAAAGGAAATTCAATCTTTTATGGGTAGAATCAACTTTGTTAGAAGATTTGTTCCTAATTTCGTTGTAATGGTTAAGCTTATTCATAACATGTTGAAACAGGATCAATATTTTTCTTCGACATAGGATGTTGAAAAATCTTTGGTGGGAATTAAAAGATCGATTAGTTCCACACCGGTCTTGGTGAAACTGAATTTTGACAAAGACTTCATTATCTATACGAATTCAACAGACAAAGCAATTTCTACTATTCTTCTACAAAATGATGCTCAAAACAATGAACAACCTGTAGCTTACATGAGCTAGAGCCTATCTGATGATGAAATCAAATATTCTCTTATTAAAAAACATATTTTTTCTCTTTTTAAATCTATAGAAATTTTTGTCCACTTCATTCTTGGAAAGGACACACAAGTAAAAGTCCCTTTACCTGCTGTCAAGTTTTTACTTTCACTAAATCATCTTTCTGGAAAACTTGCACATTGGCTTGAGAAAATTCAAGAACACAATTTAACAATCACAACATCAAAAATGATTAAGGGATGTGACTTAGCATTTCACTTGGCTCAACAACTTGAACCAAGTGATTCTTCTGAAAATGATGAAAATGCCTTATCAACATTGTCTTTTATTGAAAATCAACATCTTGATCTTTCTTAACATCCTTGGTATAAGGACCTTGTTTATTACTTGCAATTCTAGAAGTGTCTTGATTACCTATAATCTCATCAATGCAAGAGGTTACACCTTGAATCCTATAAATATTTAATCTTGGGCAATTCTTTATTTTGAAGATTTGTTGATGGGTTGTTGTTACGATGTATAGATGATGCAACAACTTAGAAAATCTTGAGAGAAATTGGTAGATCAACGGATTCAAATGTTCATATCGATGGTCATTTTGCAGCAAAAGCCACTGCCTTTAAAATATTAAGAATGGGGTATTATTGGCCTTTCATTTTTAGAGATTCTTTCAAATTTACAAGGGCTTGTGATAAGTGTCAAAAATTTGTTGGTAAAGGACAATTTTCTTCCATGCCCTTGCAACCTGTTCTTCCTAATTTTATTTTTTCTAAATGGGGTTTAGATTTCATTGGTCCTATCAATCCTCCATCTTCTGCAGGACATGTTTTTATAATTACAACATCATATCACTTTACTAAGTGGACTGAATTTGTACCAATCAAGTGTGCACAAGATGAGAAGGTCATCTATTTCTTGGAATATAACATCTTTTCTCATTTTGGTCTTCCTCTTGAAATTATTTCAAATAACAGACCAACTTTCATGTCTACCAAGTTCACTCAATTTCTTGATAAATTTGGTGTGAAACATTGTACTTCCTCTACCTAGAAGGAAATGGGAAAGTTGAGTCCACTAATAAAAACCTAGTCAAAATTTTGAAAAAGATCATAGACGATAAACCCTGTCAATGGCACACACTACTCACCTATGCACTCTAGGAATATCGAACCACTACTAAATCTAGCACTGACCATACTCCATTTTAGCTCTTATATGGCCAAGAAACTATTATTCTTGTAGAAATTGAACTTGCCTCACTTCGAATAATATTACAGGTTGAAGAGTTGAACAGGACAGATATTTCACAAAGAATAAATGCTTTGATTTCCTTGGAAAAACAAAGAAATCATGCTTTAGAAAATATGAGGAGAAGGAAACAAACTGTTAAAAAATACTTCGATAAAAAAACTAAATCTATTATTTTCAGAGTTGATGAGAAAATATTGCTTTGGGATTCTACTCACATTGATAAAGGAAAACATTCTAAATTTTAGAAGCTTTGGCTGGGTCCATATAAAATCACCTCTGTCATAGGTAATAACTCATCCTTATTAAAAGACATGGAAGAGAGATTATTTTAATATACAACAAATGGTTTACATTTGAAGCATTATGTTGAACCATAATGATTTGATTGATCATATTTTAAATGCTTCATGTTTATATTTTTCTTTGGTTTATTTACTTTCACTGTCTCTACAACTAATTTTCTTGTTTACTTTTATCAGTTCTGATTTTTTTTTTTTGCTTTCTTTGGCATTATGTTTGAGTCAAATTGGATCATTTAAGTCACTTACTTTGTCATACTAGCTACAATTTTTTTCTGATATGATGTGAAATTGATAAGAACAGAAACACACATATGATCTTCTTGGTCCATAACGCTACTTATGTAGTAGTGTCCATACCTACAGGTTTCTTGCTGAAATATGATGTGCAAATATGTCCCCATTTTCTTCTTTCCTGTTCTTCCCTCCATACAATTTCTTTTGCAAGAGTATATCTGATCCAGGGGATCAAAATATGTTCAAAAAACAAAGTGCTCGGAATTGCTTCAAAGCAGACTCGTTCATAGGCCTCGTCTTCACGATCCTAATGAAACTTGAACAGGTTCAAACGAATGTTATATGCGAGAGATATCATGTTCTGTCCATTTCCTCAAATAAGCAAAATTTCGCTGACTGTACAGTTCGTACAGTCTGACATGGCAGGGTCGTACTGTTGATGTGGCAGGGCCATATTGGTGACGTGGAAAGGTGTTGATTTGGCACATGAGGTGGACCTATCTGGGTTTGACACATGTCATGTTGTGGACCAATGGTAGGGTTCCACATGGCCCAGACATGGGTTGCCACATGGAACCGTTCCCTGGTATAAAAGTTTGGTTGTAGTCTGTAGGGGTCAAACCCACAACCTCCGAGACAAGTGGAAATGACTTGGAGTAGATTGGACTACCATCCCCCCTGCCATATGTTTCTTACCCATATACCTTCACATAAATATTTAAGTTTGATCAATGGTTTGGTCAGGCAGAGAAAGGGTTGGGCCTAGCCCCATCCTTGGTCACGAGCTGACAAATGAACCATACACCATATTTCCGAAAGGCACGAGGGTTACAAACGGTTAATCTCTTGGTCATACATTTCCACACGACCACCAAATGCGTGGGAGGTTACAAAAGGTATAGCACACAGGTGCTACTTTTGGGGTCGACGCTTGGTCACATGGGCCACACGACCACTTCCTCCGCCGAGAAAGGTTCTAAGTCTCCTAACGGTGTGACATATTGCCAAATTTTGCGGGATGCACGTGGGTGCTTGGTTTTGGCATGGAAATGCGCTCCAAAGCTAGGCAGAGTTCACACAGGTTCATTTTGGAGGAGCAGAGACAACAAAGAATTGGGAGAAACTTCCAGGAAGTGATTCCAACTCAAGTTTTGGCCAAACCGGGTGTAGGAAGAGACCATATAGGGGTTTTTGGAAGTTATGGAGCCATTGAAGCCATCTATTTTAAATTTTGAGCATAGTAAAGCAATGATTTTGACACTTTGAGCATTAATGAAAATGATCCATTAGAAGTTGGACAAGGAGATGTTGCCCAAGAGAGGGGCGAACTCCTTTATCATTTTGTTGTGTTAATGTGTTTATTTTCATGATTTTTTATGACTATTTATGATTCTCATGATTAAGTAAAAACTCATTAAGTTTTATGTGTTTGTAACTTGATCCTATTACCCAAGCACCTACAAATTTCACTTGCAATTTTAAGGAGACTCAAGCCTTTTTTATTTTCATATCAAGTTGGTATTAGAGCATAGTTTTTTGAAGGTTTGATTGTTTGCAAGTGTTTGTTTTCTGATGCTTACAAGGTTGAATCTCACAAGAGGAGAAGTTCAACTTGTAGAGACAAGTTCTCAACTTTCAAGAATGAGAACTACATAATCATCTCAAGCTTCAAGGAGATATTCACCAAGTATGGCTCATGAGGAGAGTCGTGAAACTCTTACTTCATAGGATGAAACTTTCAGAATTTTTTTCTATGATATGACAGAAATGGTGAAATTTTTATTTGAAGAAATAAATGCAAGTTTGCAAGGTGAAAGCTCAAACCCTCCTAAGGGTAATGAATATAGTGATGATAAAACTCCAAAATGAAATGGAGGGAATGGTGATACTCCACCTCCTTCACCTCCATCTTCCACCTCTTCTACCATTTCACAACCACCTCCAAATTATCCAAAGGAACATCGTAAAATTCCTCTACAAACTCCTTTTCTTAAGCTTGCTATTAAGTTTGAATTGCCTATGTAAATTGGAGAGCTAAATGATGAGAAATTGGATAACTGGATTTGTCATATTGAATTGTATTGTAGGATACAAAGAATCAAAGATGATGGAACTAAGATTCAACTTGATTCTCTTAGATTGGAAAGTGAAACACTCATTTGGTGGGAAGCCAAAACTCAAGAGGACATGAAGAAACATGGCAAAGTTTTATCCTCTTGGAATGATTTTATTGTTGCACTTAAAAGACAATTTTATCCATTAGCATACATGCAGAAATCTATAATGGATGGGTAAAATTTTAGACAAGCTAAAGGGAAAACTATGTAAATATACACTCAATAATTTAGAAGAAGATATTTGATTTTGGGTATAGATTTATCTTCTCAAGAAAGTTTACTCAAATACATTGGAGGATCGCATAGCTACTTGAGGCACACAATACTTATGTTTAACCCTACAAGTCTAGATGAAGTTTGTGTACAGGCAACTCATTTGGAAGCAAAAGGGAGGAATGAACCTCAAGAGGGAAGCAAGAAGCCTTTTGTTAAGGGAGACAAGGGAAAGAGGAAATTCAAAGGAAATGGAAGAAAGAATGCTTCAGTCAAGAAAGAGGGAGAGAAAATCTCATGTAAACACTATTCAAAAGATGGCCATGATGCAGACCATTATTAGAAACTTCATCCTAAAAAGAGACCCAAAAAGTTCATCCATAAGGGGAAACCAAATACTATTTAAATTACACAACATGATTTAGGCTCTGATTCGGGTGATGAAACAAATATTACAACCATGGGTTTTCAAGGTAAGGATTCTATTGCAAGTAATAGTTCTCAAGTAGTAGTAGCCTCATTGAAACTGAACATGAAAAAGAAAGAATAGAGGTTTTACACATAAGGATTATTTCAAAGCATACCAAGATAGATACTCTTTTTGATACTGGATCTCAAGCAAGCCTCATATCTGAAGACATCGTCAAGAAATTAAAATTGGAAACTACTCCACATCCTAAACCATACCCTCTAGGATGGATATGTGACAATGCCAAATTTCATGTGACAAGAAGATGTAAACTTAGATTTTCCATCACTGAAAACTATATAGATGAGGTAGAAATTGATGTTATTCCATTGGATATCTATGGTATTGTGTTGGGAATTCCATATTTATATGATAGGACAACCATATTTCATCGTCATGAGAACAAGTATCATTTGTTTAAAAATGGAGTTGAGTACATTGTTAGAGCATATACAAATAAGCTAAATTTGTCACTTGTAAATACTAGACAAATGAAGAGATTATTCAATGCTAAAAATAATTTTGTCCTCTTGATGATCAAACCCAAAGACAATGTTGAAAAATAAGCTTTCCAAGGTTTTGATGCAAAGTTGAACTCTGATTTATATGAGGTTGTTAACTAGTATGATGAGATGTTTCAGGAACCAAAATGATTGCCTCCAAAAAGGGGTATCCAACATGAGATACCATTGCAACAAGATTTTCCTCTTCCAAACATTGGTATGTACAGGATGTCAGTCATGGAGAATGTTGAAATTAAAAAACAAATCCAAGAGTTGCTTGACAAAGGGGTCATCATGCCAAGAACATCGCCATTTGGTTCACCAATTGTTTTAGTGCCAAATAAAGATGGTACATGGCGCATGTGTGTATATTTCAGAACCTTGAACAAGATTATGGTAAATAATCGTTATCCTCTTCCTAGAATTGATGATTTTCTTGATCAATTGAAAGATGTTAAGTATTTTACTAATTTGGATTTGAGAAGTGGATATAACCATATTAGGATTGCTGAAGGAGACACATAGAAGACAACTTTCAAAACAAAGCAAGGTTTGTTTGAGTGGATGGTAATGTCATTTGGAATTTGTAATGCTATTGCTACATTCATGAGAGTCATGAATGATGTCTTAAGGCCTTTTCTTGATGATTGTGTGATTGTATACTTGGATGACATTTTGATATTTAGAAAATCTAGTGAAGAGCATGTTATGCATGTAAAGCAAGTTTTGGATGTCTTAAAGAAACAAAATTTGTTGTTGAAGATGTCTAAATGTGAGTTTGGAAAGACCTCACTTGTTTACTTGGGACATATTGTTGGAGGAGGAGAACTGAAAATTGATTCTTCCAAGGTCAAAGTCATTTTGGATTGGCCCAATCCCAACAATGTGACAGAGGTAAGAAGTTTTTTGGGAGCAACCCAATATTGGAGAAAGTTTATTGCTAACTTCTCTTCGATTGCAGCTCCATTACATGCAGTGACAAGCATCAAGCAAGTTTTCCAATGGGGAGGCAAGCAACATTTTGATGCATTGAAGGAGAATATTACTTCAGCTCTAGTTCTTGCACTTCCTAATTTGAGACAACCATTTGAGATCCAAACAGATGCAAGCAATTATGCAATGGGAGAAGTCTTGTTGCAACATGGTAAGCCCATTTATTTTCATTCTGAAAATTTTAACGGTGTTGTGATTAACTATCCTACTTATGATAAGGAGTTGTATGCATTGTTGCAAAGTGTGAAAAAATGGAAACATTATTTGTTGGGAAAAGAAACTATCATTCACACAAATCATCAACCATTGCAATACTTACAATCACAAACAAATCTACAACAAGCAAGGCACTTCAGATGGATGGGTTTTCTACAACAATTTCACTTGGTTATAAGGTATAAGAAAGACATTTATAACAAAGTTGTTGATATGCTTTCTAGGCCTATTGTTAGTGCTTCAATGATTCTTAAGCATAATTCTACCATGCATGAGAGCTATGTTGAACAATATGCTTTAGATGTTGATTTTAAAGAGGTTTATGCAACTTTGTGTCATTCTAACCAAGTTGAGGAATTGGATTACCATGTGCATGATAAACTTTTGTATCATCTTGACAAGCTATGTATTCCACAAGGTGAAAGAGTCAACATCATAATGAAATCTTACTCTTCTCTTATTGTTGGCCACTTTGGTGTAGGAAAAACAATGGCTAATTTGCAAAGGTATTTCTATTGGCCTAAAATGAATGAAATTGTTTCAATATATGTAAGAGGATGTTCTCTACGTGCTACAAGTAAGCCTAGAAATAAAAGTTTGGGTTTGTATACTCCACTTCTAGTTCCTTCTCGCCCTTGGGAAAGCATTTCCATGGACTTTGTAGGAGTTCTACCTATGGCTTTAGCGTTGAAGTTGAATTCTAGATTGTCATCCTTATTAGCTAGTACAACTAGATTTACATAACCAGTCTCTACTACATCCCAAACATCTTCACCTAAAGCCATCATGTAGGTTCGCGTCCTAACTTTCCAAAAGGCAAAGTTTGTTCCATTGAACAGGGGGGCCTTATTGGTTGAAGTTCCTTCATGACTTGTCATGTTTAAGCTTATTGATCTACCTTTAAATAAAATGAACCCTCTCTTATACAAATTGTTGGAAATATAACTGAGAGGGGGGGGTGAATCAGTTATAATATAATCTTGAAACTTTTCGTTCTTTTCTGAATCTTTATAAATTATTATTTAATGTGTTATTGATAACTTAACATGCATAGATAAACAATATTTGATCCATCACATGAAATATATAGAGACACAGATTTCTCATGAGGAAACCCATAAAGGGAGAAAACCTCTTCTTCTTAGGATGTCAATCAAGATCCAACTTTCATGTACATCACAGTCTTTGAGCTCCAACTCAAATATGAGGCTACAACCTCTGATAGCAAGATACAACTTGTAGAGAGCACCAACTATTAAATTTCTCTAGCACCAACTAGATGGAAGCACCAACTCCCAGGTTTCTCTAGCACCCACTAGAAGGAAGCACCAACTCCTAGAATATCTTCTAGCACCAACTAGAATTTAGAGGACTGCAATCCTCCCTAGCACCACCCTACCACCCTGATTGAATCTTACAAAACTTTACTTACTCGCTCTATCTCTTCCAGCTTCTATTCTTTGTTCTGCTTCTATCCTCTTTTCATTCCCCTGCTACCCACATCGATGACTTGTTCAGATTCTCTTTCTTCTCTTTATATTTTGTGTTGCCTCTGCATACTATACACTACATATCTGATCTCCTCTTCAAGTACTACTCTTCCTCTCTACCTACCCACATGCATCAGTATAGAAGTAACACACACTATTCTCTGTTTTGCATTTCATACTCACGTCGAGTACTCTGCCCCATCATCATAGCAACTTATCGTCTTATCTGGCGGTTATGCAGTATATGTTCATAATCAGTGGCAGATATCCAAAGATTCTTTGGCTTCTCTAGCTGTCAAAAATCTTCCTCTTCTCTGTTAGTTACAACCAGCCAATTATGGCTTCTTTGGATTCTAAGCGCCTACCTTCACGTGACCATCGGCGGTGACCAAACGCTTATTCAAACGGTGCTTCACGTTCTTGGTATAGCGAGC
>ML851787.1:0-13668 GCA_009831015.1 Picea engelmannii
AACCCCAATGCCCGAACCAATGTAGGGGATAGATGAGAGGGAAAATGATGAAAAGTGACAAGTATGGAAGGAATGGACGATGACCTTTCATAGACCCACCCAGTGGCAACTCATCCCTAAGGGAAACAACTTGCTAGGGCACTATGTCATCCCCCCAAGGTATGGGCAAGTTAAAAGGCATAATGTCCAAGCAAACATCATGAAGCAAAAGAGAATTAAATGCACATATTCAAATGTTTTGAGAATCAAAGTGACACATACCATGATCCCCAGACTCGTTACCTCATGGAGCAATACCTACTACTACTTCAGAACCAGGCCGATGGGATGGATATTGTTGTTGTTGATAGATGGGAGGCATTGAATAAAGGATGGGCCCTCCATAGCCAATCTCAAGTCAAGATTGCTCTCGGTACTCCATGTCTAGGACCTGTGGGCCTCAAGACATAATCTCCTTAGTTATCCCTAGGATAGGGGATAATAGGGTCGATGAAGGTGGTAGCACTATGTAGTGCACACAGAGCCAATATAATTGTTCATGAGTTATTGGAGTGCTACAATGTTGCTAAGGAGGAACAAGATGAAGAAGATCCAAGGAATGTACAAGTACCTAAAATAGAAGGAGAACGAGCAGTGGAAGGACGAGAGCTTGAGTCTATCGCATACACACAACCTATAAATACGCAGAAGCTAAACATTAGGACGACAGAGTATCTCAAGTTTGTGCAGATAGGAGACTATTGGAGTGATGAGACAATAGAGAAGATTGCAAACTTGCTGCGAGAATATCAATACCTATTCCCAACTACATTCTCAGAGATGAAGGGGATAGTTGGGGACTTAGGCGAGATAAAGATTCTATTGAAACCACGTGCTAAGCCAGTACAACATGGACCTTACAGGTTAAATCCAAAGTACAAAGAGAAGGTGAAAGTCGAAATAGACAGGATGTTGGACGCAGGAATCATTGAACCCATGGAGGAATCAAAGTGGATCAGTCCAGTGGTAGTGCAAGACAAGAAGACAGGAGGAATCAGGATTTGCGTGGATCTGAGGAATCTTAATGATGCATGTTTACATGACTCATTTCCAACACCATTCACAGATGAGGTACTAGAGAACATAGGTGGCCAAGAGACTTACTCGTTCACAGATGGATTCTTGGAGTACCATCCGATAAAAATTGCGTAGGAAGACAGGTACAAGACCACGTTCGCGACAGAGTAGGGAAGTTATCAATATACAGTGATGCCCTTTGGACTGAAGAACGCCCCTACAGTGTTATGGGCTTACAAGGCTACAAGTAAAAATTTGACAAGGCAGACACCTTTCAGGTTGGTCTACGGGCAAGAAACAATTATGCCAATGGATTTTATTCTACCTAGCCTACGCATTGCAACGATCATTGATCTATCGGACTCTGGCGCAATAGAGGAGAGATTGGCATAGTTAGTATAGCTTGAGGAAGATCGGTTTGTTGCAGGTTTCCATCAACAAGTTCAGAAGGAAAGAGAGAAGGTTTGGCATGATAAACACATTAAACAGAAAAAGTTTCAAGTGGGAGACTTAGCATTACTTTATGAAAGTAAATTTATGCAGCATCCAGGGAAGTTTATAATGCACTGCTTAGGACCATATGTGATTCAACATGTAACAGAGATAGGTGTTGCGTAGTTGGAAACCCTGAATGGAGAAGTCCTTGGAGGAATGGTGAATGGAAATCGGTTGAAACTCTATAGAAACGGTCGACAGTCTGCACAGTAATTTGGGTTGCGCCAGACCACATGTATCATAGTAGTTATACTATAGTAGGAAGGAAAAACATAAAAAAACAAATAAAAAGTAGAAAAATGAAGAAAATCAAATAAAAAGTAGATATAGAAAAAAGAAAAATATTATAGAGTACAAGGCATAGGAGATTGCACAGAAGGAAAGATTATGGCGCATCGGGATAGATCTGTGTCAATTAAGAAAATATAACACAACAGAAAAAAAAAACTATGAAGTAGAAGATGTTTTGGGCAGTTTGACACTGATAAGGTCGTTAAAAGCATTAAAGCACGGAAGCGATGGCTACACAAGGGTAATGACAGGTCATAAAGACACTGTATAATCTTAAATGGAAAAATCCGCCGAAAATCACGACAGGTTGGCAGTATGAGGCAAAAATCATACAACGGATTTGGTAATAAAGCCACATTTATTTAACCATTGATTAACCACGTTGGAGAATTGGACAAGTGAGTTAAGGCGTGAAGAGACATGCACAGTTGGCATGGAGGGACAAAAATAGTCGAAGGTCGCCAAGTGTAAACCATTGTTACCAAGAGTTGCATGCAAGAGAGAGAAAACCAGAGCGAACCCGAGTGATTCGACGCTGAACTATAGCTACCACAGAACAGCCACAGAGCAAGTAAAGGAATTTTGCGTACAAGACAATGGCCCCGCCAAAATTTGGAGCGCCATCAGCAGTGGCGCGAAAGCAGTCAAAACAACCAGCAGTTTCACTAGAGGTTGAGGAAATACCCTAAGATTTGGCTTCAGCAAGCCAGTTTCCACAGAGATTATGTTCCACCCAAGAAAGATAACGTGTCGCCAATCAAAGTACCAGCGAGCAGGAAATACCCGTTGGCAACATCACCAGTCCCACACGATGTAATTATTGAAGGAGATATGCTCGTCAAGGTCGTCGGCCTCGCGTTCACGAATCATGATATCACCGACCAACAGAAATTCTCGAAGATGGATAGGGAAAAATATGTGTGCGTTGAGTGTCTAGGCACAGCAACGATAGTGCTGGAGACACAGGTGTGGGAAACCAGATTGGATAAGGTGGGCATAATAAACCTGTTGGAGATCCCACACTTTGGACGTTGTTTGGAAATCAATGTGTGTGTGAAGTTATTGCTCAGTTGCGTCCATGGGGGGACAGTATGGATTGATCCCTTAGTGTCAATTGATACTGCGTTGATTGCACGAATTACAGGGCTTCCAAAATTCGACAAGGATCTGACCATTTTGTTCAACAAGGCAGGAGAGAGAGCCCTCTCAAAAGAAATGAAGGAAAAGTTTCAGACTTTCAAGGGAAAAAGGGGATTGGATGTTAAAAAAATCAATGATATCAATGTCTGGTTTGCAACGCATGTATTGGCTTTCAAGTTGTTGCGCAAATGTCGGAAGGATGAAGTACCAGCTGCAGTAATTGCATCTGCAGAAAAATGCATCGAAGGGGTTCAAATGAACTAGGCCACCTTCTTGGTGAACCAATTTTTGCAAAATTGTATTGAGTCCCAGGAAAAGGGCACAGAATTTCACTATGCATGGCTTTTGATTTTGATTGCGTTGGTTGGATGGTAGGAACCAGGCTACTATCAACGCATGGGAACATCTGGTAGAGGTAGTGTGGTCGCGTGGTATGCCAACCTTTGGCATACTCCAAACAAGAGAAGGAAACAAGACACTAATGTCACATTCTTTGTATACTTTGATACTATCGGGTATCTAATCGAGCATACACCGTGCATTTCAGGCAAGACAGTGGAAACATACAAAGACATTGCGCGATTCAAAGCAAGCATGCACCACATGTATGTGCATGCAAAGAAGGACCCAGCGTGCCAGTGGTTTCCAACCAGCTATAGGTTGACATCGAAAGACGTATGCCTAATTGTGAATGACTAGGAAGATGGGTGGAAAACCCCAACAGAGAAAACGGGGCACCCGAAAGATGAAGAAGAGCAGGATAAGAGTGATGGAGAACCAGATGAGGATGAGAAACAGGGGAACGATCAGAACAATGGCACATGAGATGTGTCTGGCCCATCAACAGCAGAAGTTCAGCGAACAGTGCCAACAGCAGGTGCAAAACGAAAGGATAAGGGGAAAGAACCAGTAGGAGGGGCGCGCAAGAAGACTAAAGCGCACAAAGAAACCCCAGTATATACTTTGACCAATGACGATATGGACCGCATAGGTTACCAAGTATGGGACGTCGTGGAAGAAATCATGGAGAAAGCAACCAAGAAACAGGTAGAGCAGCAGCAGAGGGTGCAGGATCAGTTGGTAGTACTCTAGCAACTCTTGGCAGCAGCCAACCTAACAAAAATATGCAGGACTGAGGGAGGACCGTCCATAATTCTAGGGCAGGGAGAAGAGACTGTGCATCTAGCATTAACCCAAGTAGAAGTTGGGAACAGAACAGTTCAGATTAAGACGGACGCACTTGATTTTCCAAAGTCTGAATTAAAAGAACAGGCGAACGCGCTAGGACACCTGAACATAGTAGTATCGAGGATGTCGATAAAAATATTAGAAGACTTGCAAATAGGCTTGTGGCAAGAGATTAAGAGTCGAGGAGATGAAGCACACCAGGGGCTAACGAGAATAATGGGAGAAAGGACTCATCTGCAGCAACAGTATGACGTTGCGCTCCCACAGAAGAAGGAAGTTGAAGGTCGAGTGGAGGAAGTAATGAAGGACAAAAACGAGGCCGAGGAAAGGGTAAAGAAATCCCTCAAGGAAAAGGGCGAAGCTGAAAGTACAGCGCAGAAAACACAAGCGGTTGTCCAAAAATTATACAAGGAAATTTTGGAAATCCCCATAGTAGTAAAAGCTACTATGGAAGAACAAGTATTGAAGATCGGAGAAGTCATCAAAGGCTTTTGATCGCGGATAGAATACCTACAATTGCATAGTGTGTCAGGCACGCCACCAGAAGTAAGAGAAGGTAGGGAGAGAACATTGATGACAGTGCGTCAAACTCTGTGAGGAGAGCGCACAGATATGGACAGACTTAGTGGAAGATCCTGAGATGAAGGTTGTGGAGGCCAAGTTAAGAGAAGCACAGGAAAAGGCACAACAAGCTTCAGAGAAAATAACTACACTTCCACCAATTGAACGTATGACAGCGATTTTGGCTCAGAGGCAGTCATACTTAGAAGTGGAGAAGATGAGGGATCAGCAGAAGACCCTTCAGTAGCGTTTAGGACCGTTGCAGAAAAAAGCAGTGAGGGTAATAGGTGAATTATCCACTGCACAGGGAAGGTAAGACAAGCCGCTCAGGAAGCAGAAGAGAAACTAACAGCGTTGATTGCACAGGGGGGCGAAGAGATCATAGAAACAGAGGCAACGATACTCAAAGAAGTGGAGGTAGCAAAGGCATCCTCCCAAAAGTTTCTTGAGGCATGGAGGAGCAAGTAACAAGCCTGAGTGGCTCGGGATGAGCCACAGATGAGTGTCGGGGGCCTATTGGACAGGAAATTTTGGATACAATTTTAATAAAAATCCTAAGTGTAGTAGAAGTGCGCAGAAGAAGAGGGAAGACTAGGGAGCGCGCAGATGAGGTGTGTCCAGGAGGACAGTGCGCAGACAAAGGAATAAAGCAGGCAGAGGAATAAAACAGAGAAATAAAGCAAAGGATAAAGCTGGAGAAGAAAGTGGACGAAAAGGAAGGATGACAGCGCGACGTTCTAAAGATGGAAGGACGCGCAAAAGCAGGAAGAACAGAAGAAAAGTAGCATGCAGACGGAAAAGCAGTCGAAAGCAGCCCAAACAACTAGTTCACTAGAGTAGTCATACATTGTAATAGGGTTTTGGGATGAACAAAATAGGGTTTTAAGCCCTTGATTTTATGTATAAATATGTAATGGGTTGGGAGAATAGGGGTTCCCTTTTTGTTCTTGGTTGGTTCCTCCGTGTGGTTATTCTCGAGCAATATTGTGGAGTCTGTTCCAAGCTGTCGAGAACACCTGTCAGTAAGAAGGGTGATAGGATAAGCTGAGAAGGGAGAGAATCGATGTCTGAATGTAAGAGATGATGCAGAGGGAGAGAGAAGTTTGCACTGCAAAACGATTAGGCTAGGAGAAGAGAAAAATAACCATGATGTATCTTTGTAAGCGTAGTGCGCAAGCCTGAAGCATTTACCAAAAGCATAATAAAGAAGCCAGTCGTTGTGGACGTAACCTAGAGTTGGGTGAACCATGTTAATTGTTGTGTTACATGTCTTTCGTGTGTTTGTTTATGGAATCTGTTTGGATGCATATTAAAGTAGATTTATTTTAAGTGTAATCATGGTGTAATGGTTATGACTGTTACAGTAATGAGTTTATGCAGTAATCTGGAATATAATGGTAATCTGAACCTGAGATCTATAAGTAATAGAATAAGAGCACTTGTAAAGTGACGCACGCAGAACAAATAATCAAGAATGAACAGAGTAATAACCTCCCATTCCACCACCACTACATAAACCTGGTTCTTGTAGTCCCAATAGATACCTCGGGTGAGACTTCATCTGCGCATGCAGGTGATGCCAAAAGGGTCGATGTCTAAAGTGTTTTGTTGGTGAAACGATAACTTGAACCTAGGGTCTTACAACCGCATGCAGTGCCAACACTGGCATTACGCTTTCACTTAGCCTTCTTTTAGCCAATGTAGGATAGACTAGGAATGGGAGTAGCATAGTTTTTTTTCTTTTGTTTTACCTGCATAGTTTATATGTTTGTTTTGATTTTTGCTTATATAGCATAGATTTTGGTTTATTCTACTTTCTTGAATAAACGCCATTAGTTGTTGTTAGTTTAGTTTGCAGCTCGTGAAGCTTTCTTTTGTTTAAGTTTCTTCTTTGTGGAAGCTTTATTCTTTTCATTTGATACATTTCATTTTTTGTTGCTTGAGTAGAAGCTTGGCTTAAACTTGGTTATCACAAGGAAACCCTGTGCAGAATTTTCTGAGAAGTCCAAATAAAAGATTCATGTTCGCTTCAATAACATTCATTCTAACATTCACAACTGAACAGCATACTATAATGCGTTGTTGATAGTAGTTTTTGTAGTAATACTTTACAGCCCGGGGAAGAATCATATCAGTTGTTCATGGTCCTACTGCTCATACCCTATTGATCATTATGTCAATGGCTAAGTTTCTCACAAACTCTTATGGATCAATGAATTGATGTTGCATTATCACAGATTCATTTTCTCAGTTCTTGAAACAGACTGGTAAGATAAATCTGTTACAAACCTTCTTAGTAGGTGTGCCTTTTAATAGACTTAGACCCTTCATGATGCACTAATTTCAAGAATGTTAGAGATAGATCATCAATTGGTTCGTAAGAAATGCAAAGACTCAAAGTGGATCGCACTAAGTAGATCTAATTGCTCATTGCATTGCTATACTCTTCGAGTAATTAGATACAATATCTTGACTTGGACTGACTGACTAGTTTTCATTGGTTCTTTCTTGATATGGTCCTATTTTCATTTGCCCGTGAAGTACGTTGGTCTAGTTGTCTTCGTCTTGATTTCGCCGAGGGTTTTACATCATGATGTTTCTGCTGCTTTTGGGTTTTCAATTGTTGAATGGCATGTACAGTACAACCAAATCATGAAACTCTCAATGGAGCTCGTTTAGACAGTGGTCCATGAACTTTTGGGAATGATCATAGAGAATAATATTTCAAAGCTCAACCAACTAAACAAGGCCCGAGAACCGTGAACTCCAACCTCTAAAAAACTGATCAACAGAATGGTTCTCAAATGCACTTATTCAAGGCAGAACTAGTAATCATTACAACCTTAGTCTTTTGTTGCTCAAAAGGGGACCTTCACTCGATAGACCAACATTCAAGCTAAGTCTAATCCACCTCTCTACCAAAATCTAGGTGACAGGCACTGATAAGACTCATGGGTTGATTTCAAGCATCCAAACAGGCTTTGGTTCCATATGTTTTTTAAGGCATTATCTTTTTTATTTAATGTCCCATACCAGCCTGGATACAAACTTTATTTTTGGTTTACAATGTGATATCTCTGTAAACATGTTGTTTCAAGAGGGATTTATCTTATTTGACATTACTTTCAGTCAGATTTTCTAATAGGTCAAATAAGGATGTTTGAAATTCGCTATTAAAGAAATTTTGATCATGGGTCACTAGTTTTGATTCATGATATGTGTTTATCATTGTGTGCAAATCCCTCTCGTGGAAGTTCATGCTCTTATAAAAAAAGGACATGACTCAAGGAAGACAAAAGGTATAAGTACGCAGTGGGCATCACACACTTGTTTTGAACTAGTGAAGAGATGAGCATGTTACGTTGTAGCATAAGTTTTAGAGTTGGAAGTGGTACAAAGTGGATGAATATCCCGCGTGGATAAAACTAACCATATCATGGGTGACAAATAGAAGTTCGTTCAAAGACCTTACTTCCTAGAGCACAAGGTTGCAAAGATGAACTGGAAGTTTTCATAATATCACGATGAGAAATGCAATTCTCATCCAGCGTTAGCACCTAAGCCCATCTAAATAAAATAATGTGTATAAACTTTCACATGGATTAGTCTTATCAAGAGGTTGCAAACTTCTTGTTGGTTGGAATGCATGAATGTCTTTAAAGATGTTGGAAACACTTACATTCATGATATCCTTCTCAAATTATTTTCTTTGCAGACTGCATATGATCATCATTTACACAAGGTTTCATTTTTTAGTTGCAGCGGGTTTTGGGCCGAGTTCATCTTCTAATTCGAAATACGTCTCTTGTCTCTCTTTCCCCATAATCTTGTCCCTAGAGATAGCTCGTCCTCTAATGTCTACTCATCTTGTAATTCCTTATTATATTTGATGACATGCAGATATCTCACCTCTGTCTTCCTTTTACAGGCAGCACTTTGCGCTGGAAAGAGGCTCAAGTCAGCTTACATCTCTTTCCTTGCTCATGAGCAGAATTAGGGGTCTTTGATTGAACATGAATCATAAGTGTTTCGGAATATTGTGATAGCAATCAAAACGTGACTTAACATAGTGGTTAATCAACGGTCATCCTTGCATATTGATTGGTGAGCAAATCGTATGTAACGGGGGAACCATCCACACACTAAGTAGTTGCTCATGTGAAGGGTGAAGTGTCAAAGTCTAAAGGCTGAAAACCAAAAGGGATATCTTTGTGTAGCCAGGTGCAACAAATATTCAAATAAATCTCAATAGTTGGAATTCATCACCTATCAAGATAAAAGGCCACCGCTTTCCCCATCCACCGAATGCTAAGCATGCACTAAATAAATCGGGAAATGAATGGAAAGAAAAGTTTGACCAGACTAGGGGACAGACAGATATCTTCATCAGGGCTATGGACGCTCGCTAGAAACGGAGCAAGGTCCATGATGTCATGGTGACTCCATCGAGGCTATGGACGTTCACGACCAGTGGATCAACACCTGCAAGATATATATAAATCTCAATAGTTGGAATTCATCACCTATCAAGATAAAAGGCCACCGCTTTCCCCATCCACCGAATGCTAAGCATGCACTAAATAAATCGGGAAATGAATGGAAATAAAAGTTTGACCAGACTAGGGGACAGACAGATATCTTCGTCAGGGCTATGGACACTCGCTAGAAACGGAGCAAGGTCAATGATGTCATGGTGACTCCATCGAGGCTATGGACGTTCACGGCCAGTGGAGCAACACCTACAAGATATATATATATATATATATATATATATCAACCCCATGATGGAGATACCAACCTGAATCGTCGATGCAGTTTAAGGAAATAAATCTCACCATCATCCATCATCTATCTACAACAGATGAGCTCTATTGGTCAGCATGCAAGCATCACTAGTGAGCCCACCACAATGGAATCTTTCGGGTAATTGTTGCACATTAATTCCAAATTTTTTTATCTTAAAAGTAATTATATGACCTACATTTTTTGCTCATAAGTTAAGGAAGACTAGCAGAGATTTTGGCTTCGCCCAGCGTGTCGTCATTTGTTGTGCCTGCACAACACCCTCCCTAATTTCTTCTCTTATCCTTTCCCTAGGAGAAGAAATTATGCCCCCCTTCTAAAATTTTCTACTGAAAATCCTCTCATTCTCTCTCATGGAAATGGCAAAGCTCAAACCTCTCTTCCCACTCTTTGTACTTTACCATTTGCAATGATTCTTCATGCTTGAAACCTCCCATATTTCTTCTCCGACTCAGCTCCTTCTCGTTGCACCCGTTAGTCAAGTTCTTATCATTCCCAATGATTAAACATTCCATCCCTGACCAGATAACTGATAATTGATAGCCTATCTTGCTTAATCTACATTATGTTGCAGTCATAATTAAATATATTTGTGTCGCCAACAGTTTTCATTAGACAAACCATACCAGCATGCCCGTCTTCTGCCTTCTTGATTTTATGACTAACCATGATCATAAAAGTGTCATCTATTGTCGGGTGGGTTGATTGCAGCATATATAATACTCACGTTGGCACTGAATTGAATCTTAGAAGAAAATTAGTCCTCCCAGCTCCTAAACAATGTTAAACACTCCAAACATCAGTTGATTATTTTCACGGATCTATTTTTATGAGCTACTAACACATTAACTCAGTCCTAATGGATGAACTAAGATCTTGTACAACACATGTGACACAGGGACTAACATAGCTCTATTCTGGCAAAGCAATAGCAAGAACGAGGTCTGAACTTTCATTAAAAAATGTCTTTGCTCACAATTTTGAGAACTAGTCAAAGTGAATTTGTCACTCCTTAAACAGGCTAGTTGTATGAATTGCACAATTATGATTCCAATGCAACAGGCGAAATCAAAATCCAAGGTCTGAAAGTGCCAAAACGATCGCCAAGGATTTATCTCTAAGCAAGCCTCGTTAACCATGGCCTTCAATAATCATGAATCCACTCAAATGTTTGAATAACATGTTCTGTTATCTCACTAGAAACATCTCTTTGTGCTCCCCGTGTTACAAAAAACGACACCTCAATCGAACATCATATGATAAAGTTATGGGCCTTCAAACTCAAGCTCTTGTTGTTTCTTGTCGATAAAATGATGCTTAGAAATTTTTTAGATTTTGTCTTCCCATGAAGGAGGAGGAATTGTTGGAAACTCCTTCGAAAGCCAACGAAGAGTTCCCACAAACTCCTCCAAAAGTTCCTTCAAAGTGCTACAAGTTCATTCAAGTTCAAACTCCTCCAAAACAAATCAGAGGAGTTCCCATTAACTTCTTCGAAACAAATCGGAGGAGTTCTGATTATCTCCTCCGAAAGAGACAAAACTATCTTTCGGAATTTGGCCATAACTTTTGACTTGGGTGTATGTTTTCCGCGTTCTTTATACCGTTGAAAAGGTCTTTTCAAGATCTACAACTTCCTAGTTATATGATTTGAGAAATTTTTCACCTATTGTTTACATATTTTGGGATTAAGATCTAACAACTTGTTAACAGACCCGGAGAACACGACACCTCAATCAAGGGCAGAGGAACTAGGAACCGAACTTGGGGAAGCACATATGAACTCTCACTTGGTTAATTTTCCAGTTCTATGGTTTCAAATGTGTAGTGTTAATAGTGTATTTTGAGGATATTCTTTGGTCACTCATCCATTGCATGTTGAATGGTGCCAGGTACCACTGTCGAGAGGTCATACTCAACATCCTCGCAATGCGATCTACAGTCAAGGACAATAGAGCATTAAGGACAACATCAATTGTCAAAACAACAAGGGATCAGTGAAGGGAATCAGAAACAAATGGATGAAGAGAGTCTAAACCCTATGATGATCAAATCTATCAATGTCCAAGACAGTCATTACGATGGGAGAGGCACACTATAGTCGAGATCTAGGATGGCCCACCAACGCTAAAAGGCAAATTTGAAATGTCACTGCCATCTTTATTCTCTCATCATTACGGAGAGGATAAGGACAAATGTCGGTAAATGAAAGGTCACGGGGGAAGGCAGAAGGTCTAGAGTCATGTTGAGCTTCAATAAATACGAGAATTGTACCCAAAGAAAAGGGTTTTTCGCTCTTCAAGCATTGTACATTTTCTGAACTATTTTGGGAATACGATGTTAACTGAAATTGGGGAGCATTCCTTAAGACTTTTATGTATTATTACTGAAATGTTTAATGAGGAGAAGTCGGTTTGGCCACGCTATTTTTTGGAGAGCTTTGATTCTCATGTTGGATGTATTGTGGACTATTCCTTTGCGTTTTCTCAACACTTGTGTTGTGTAAGAATGTACTTCATAGTGTAGACTATTCTTATGTATGATGGTTGCATTCTTATTTATGTTATTCGGAGAATGTTTGTCTAAATTCGTGAGCATAGAACCGTAGATGATCGTTTAAATGCAAGACTATTATGTGTTTACAGTTGTTTATTCGTGTTCTTGTCTTTGCTTTGTGTGAACTATTTCCCGAGCCCTTGACTGGAGCATGGTTGGTTCTATGCTTACTTTCAAGTTGCCTTAGTTTAGTTGGGACACATACTTCTTAGATTAGCTACATTTCATACTTTGGCTTAGGAAACCTTCATCGGTGGACCGAGCCACAACTGGTAAAACCAAAGCCAGAAATGGTTGTCCGGCCCAAATCTGAATGGGCTCCCTATTCCAAACAATGAGAGGTCTGATTGGAACTTCTTACCGAGGGTGACCCTTGTTGTTGACATAGGGCAATTTTGCCTGCATCAACAACACATTAATGCACTAGGATTATATCAGTACTCTCAAACACTCATATTTTGCTCTCAACCATTGGAAATTTTATGGGTTTGTACCTTCATAATTAGCTCCCACTCCTATTTCAACATGTTCAAATTGGGCATCTTGGACTAGTAGTGCGAGCTCCCTTGTGAGCTTGGTTTAGGAATTTCCTGTGGTCTCTTAGACTTATATCCTTTTTGAGTGAGTTAATTAGTATCAACCTAAGTTTATCCCCTCACCTTTTAATCCAATAATTTTGGCTTAGGTTGACATAGAGATTCCCCAATAGGCTAGGTTTACCTTAGTCTAAAGAGTGGAACAAATCACTCAAGTGATAGTGAGTGATTTGTTTGATAGTGCTCTTAGGCTCTCCCTGAAAAAGGTTAGGACTTTTCTTTCTAGGGAGAGATTGAGAGATAACAAGGTCCTCTAGGGTCCACTGTAAGGCCATCATGTAGACAAAGGCTAAAAGGTGTCATGAATCTTATCTATGAATGACTGAGCATGAGTGCTCAAATATGATGTGAGCTGGAACATCACACCGCTGAAAGGGTGGTTTGGGTACTAGTTTCCCATATGAGATCACAATCTCATCATACCATATGAAGAGGCAACATCGGTCAAGCAAAGCACATCAAGAATTGGGTGCACCCTTCCATTGCTTAGTAAAAACCATCATATTTGGTAATCTGCACCTATGCTTGGCAATCCGACATTTTAAACAAATTTCCACATTTCGTCAATCTCTTAAATTAGTCTGCCATGGGACGTAACCACTTTGGCATTAGATTTTGCATCAAAATTTCGATAAATCTTCTAAATGTGGGGAGGAAAATTATTGACTATAGTATATATTCTTCATGTGCTCTTAAAATTTGAACTAGGCAACAATGCATCATATACGTAAATATGCTTGAGAGAGATGCAAGATGCTCCCCTATCTACAAAAAAGGCATACATTTTGGACTCGATAACTTCTAAAATCTAAAACAAAAGAGTCCACATAGAAAGACTTAATAATAATTGTTATTTAAAATCGCATAACAAGTTCACAACTTCCCAAAAATAGAATCAAAGATGTTTTGACTATACAATACAGAGGTTAGCTCATGTAAACACTAGATAGTCAAATGAAGATGTATATCAAGATCAAAATATACA